>JARHVA010008575.1:7500-22500 GCA_037957365.1 Torreya grandis | reverse complement strand
TTTACTTGTATAATTTAGTCATTTATCCAAATGACCTTCTCAATTTTTCATTTACCAAAATGTCCTTTTTAACTCATGTATTTTAGGTACTAATCATAAATCAAGGGGACTCAATTTAGAACATAGGATTTGTAAGAATTTGTTAAAAGGTGGGAATAATGGTGAATGTAATTCATCACCTTAGGCTTCTCATCATCTAGCCTCTTTTCTCATTGGCATTTTTTTTTGTGAGTATAGTCCCTAATAAGTCATCAATTTTATTAAAATTGTTACCAATGTGGGATTAACCTAATTTTAACTAATCATGTATTTCTAGTATAAATTTGAATGATTTCGATAATAACTTCATTAGATATTAATTTTTAGTGGGTTTTTTCTACTCATGTATATTTTAGTCATTTACATAGATGGATTTGTTTTACTTGTGTATTTTTTTATTAATGATAAGGTAAGGGAACTCACTTTAGCACATAAACATTCTAAATATTTATTAGTGATAGAGAGGAATGATGAATGTAATGCATCACTTCAGGATTGTCATCCTTTATCCTATTTCCCCATTGGAACATATTTTGGTGAATGTAGTGCCTAATAATTCATCTTTGTCTCACAATCATTAACAATGTGGGATTAACCCAAATACAACCCAATCATGTATTTTTAATATTAATTTAAAGGCTTTCATTAAATATTAATTTTTATGGGGATTTTTTTACTCATGTATATTTTATTCATTTATGCAAATGACCTCCATGAGTATTTATTTAACCAAATGAATAATTTTTAACTCATGCAATTTTTTTTATTAATCATAAGGCAAGGGAATTCACTTTAGCACACAACCACAATAAACATTTGTTAATAGGGGAGATGAATTGTGAATGTAATTCATCATTTTGAGACTCTTAGTTTCTATGATCCTTCCTATTCAATGGAAAATATTTTGGTGAGTGTATTTCCCAATAAGTCATCATTATCTCACAATCATTAACAAAAGTGGTATTAACCCAATTACAACCCAATCATTTATTTTTAATATTAAGTTGAAGGATTTCATAAGTTATTTCATTAGTTTTATTTTTTAAAGGGATTTTTTTAATCTCGTATATTTTTAGTCATTTACCCAAATGACATTTTTGTTATTCATGAATTTATGAAAGTAATCATAAGTCAAGGGGGCTAAAATTAGCACAAAACCACTATAGGCATTTATTATTAGAGGAGAAATAGTGAATGTAATTCATCACTTCAAGATTCTCACCATTTATCACCTCTCCCAATTGGAAAAGATTTTGGTGAGTATAATGCCTAATAACATGCCTAGAGTATAAAAATCACATATTGATGAATTACATTCACCATTCCTATTGTATACACTAAATACAAATTATATAATACCTTAGTCTTATACAATTGGAAAATACATATCATGTATATACCCTTTAGTTATAATACCTTCCCACTATGAAAAGGCTCACAATCATTATCTCTTATGCATAGATTTCTTATCTCTTAGTCTAAAAAATATCATTATACTGACCAGGACTTATATATTATGCAAAATTTTATTAAATTTATAATTATCCTTTTCTAATAATTTTATCCATGTATCTATTTTCTATCTTCATAGACACTTGTATCCCATTCAGATGCCTACATTGACATGATTTTACATTTTTAAACTAATTTTAAAGTGACCAAAATTAATTTAAATTAGAAAATAAATGTATTATATAGGTCAACATAAGTGATTTAGTGATATATTTTAAAAATGGATTGGTATATGTAGATGATCAACTTTCATGCATTCTACACCTAGTAAAGTCCTAAAAATACTGATAAATCACAAGGAAAATTACCAAGAACACTCAATTAATTATTAATTTGAGTAAATGTTCCATATCATTCATAGGAGTAGTATCCTTGTAAATTTTAAGAACTAAAGGATCATCCTATGATCCATATTTTTTTATTTATAAGCTAGGTCACTATGTGTACTTGTTTATCACACATTACATCCTCATGCACATGAAAAACAAAACACATAGTAGAGAAATAAAAAATTATGAGTCCCTCTTTACATTATGGGGTATGTAGGGAATGCTCATTGATATAAGGGTCAATAGGTCGACTCAAGACAATGTGCCCGCTAACACATTTTTCCCCTAATCATTCCAAGTGTGGGAAATATATGGTTTGATAATTTGAAAATGAGTGATATTATATGCACATAATGTTAACAAACCAAATTAAATATAACAAAACAACCCATAAGGATCTATGTGGATGTATCCAGATGTAATCACTATTTTATGTTGGACACCTATAACTAATTCAAACACTAGCGTTGTTGTAACCATATAAATTTGACATAAGCATCTAAGGCCATAAAATGAAAAATTATATAATATTATTAGTATTATAGAATATTATTTTAGTCCACATCCAACTTGTTTCATCTCAAATATACATATGTAAAATAAACTAGCTAAGTAATCTTGTTTTCATTAATTTCAAGATCAATCAATAGTTGTACTTTCTATTTTAGAATATCTCAATATAAGTTTAGAATATTATTTATTTCAATTTGTAAATTCATTAGCCAACTATATATTTTATTATCACCCTTATGCTTATTCATTATTATATTCTTAACCCTAATGTACCCTTATACCAAATCAAATTTAGGGTTAAACATTTAGTGAACCCAAATTTGGTCTCAAAACTCTAGAATCAACCTAGGGTTTCCAAAATTTTATTTTTATATTTTTGTCTAGTTTCCCTTATGATCAATATGGATTCATTTATAGGGCATTTTTAGTCCAATTTCTAATTATAGTTGTACTTCATCAGACCCATCAACCAATGTAATAAATAAATATATCAATATAATGAGAGCATTTTAAAATAAAAATACATTATATCTCTATTTATAAATGTTTTTTAATATAATGTATCTAATATTTTTATGTCTATGTGCATGATCTCAACCATTTGTTACACCTACGTCTTATTTGAGTGATAGCTCCAATCCAACACCCATTATTCTCCCATGGATTATATTGGATTAGATGGTCCATGTCATCACTACATGTAAGGAAAATGTGCATAGCATAATTCTCCACCCCAAAATATATATTAGGTGCCTCCTAAACCTAACATTATATTGAAATCTAAGGACTATGGACTTAATGGTGAAATTGAATAACATGCATCCTAATATCTCAATCCTCAAACCTCTAAATAAATCAACTACCTAGATGGATATATTATATGAAACATTATGTGATAACCAAGTTATAACTGACATTTAACCATTTTACATTATGTATATTATGCAATATCTCAAAAATAAATAAAAAATCATCATCTTTGATCCTAAAAATTTTCCATCCACTAATATTATTGAGCAACA
The DNA here is from genome assembly GCA_037957365.1 of Torreya grandis. Taxonomy (NCBI): domain Eukaryota; kingdom Viridiplantae; phylum Streptophyta; class Pinopsida; order Cupressales; family Taxaceae; genus Torreya; species Torreya grandis. The sequence continues at coordinate 19,085 of JARHVA010008575.1, read as the reverse complement.
TTTGCCATTATTCATACAAGTTAATATGAATAAAAAATTAATAGACAGGGTGATCACTAGTAATAAATTGATCCTAAACATTTGAATCACAAATTTCTTAACCACTATGGCCATTGATGGAAAACTTATTAAAAAATAAGCTTTACATGTCAAAGGGTTTGATAATTCACATATCACGATTGGCAAAATCACATTTGATGTGACATTAGGGACAAAAATGATTCCAAATACATTTAAATTCATGTCTTTATCCTTAAATTATAACTTAATTATGGGTCATCCATTGATACACAAATTGGAAGACATACCATCTACATTACATCAATGTGTAAAATTAAAACATGATCAAATATTATTGATAATGCTTGTTGATGATGAACCTTTCAAATTTTGAAAAAATATACAATCTTAGGCCCTCTTCAGAGTATTTCCTATGTATGTAGTTTCCATTTATAGAGAGGTCTTTAGGGGAGCTTTAAAATTTTTGCCCACCGACCCATTTTTTCATAGTCACTTGAAGGGTGAAAGAGCTAGGAGTTAATCATTGACAAAGAGTGACAAATTGTGCATGAAATATTAACACACATGAAGAAAGGGGAAAAAAGGATTGAGGTGGTCATATGTATATCCAATCACTATTATGTAATGGACACCAATGTTGATGCAATATTTTAGATCTAACACAAGCATCTGAAGAGAAATATGTTAAATTCTAGTATCTAACAATTGTTATATAATCTTGATATATTTTAATCACATCCTATTTAAACCTATATTTTCATATCCATAATGAAATATTATCATATATAATTATTATAAATTCATATTAATAATTGGCCTACTATATATATATTTATCACCCTTATGATTATTCACTTTTATATTATTATCTCTAGTGTACTCTTCTACCTCATCAAATTTAGGGTTAAATTTACCCTACTAACAAATGCTTACAATGAATGTGTGTTTAAGTTTTTCCCCTTACCTTATCATTACTTACAAAATCATGAGGTAAAAAAAGGTTATTTGGGTAAATGACTACTCATTTAGGTCATTTTGGTAAACTACTAAAATATACCCAAGTAAAAAATCATAATTAAAATTAATATTTAATGAAATTGCTCATGAAATCCTTAAAATTAGATTAAAAACATGATTTGGTTATAATTGGGTTAATCCAAAATTAATAATTATTGGGAGACAAGGATGATTATTTAGGAACTAAGCTTAGCAAAATCTTTGCCAGTGGGGGAAGAGGCTAGAGGGTGATAAACCTGAAGTGTTGAATTGCAATCATCATTCATCCATAAGACTAGTAAATAATTACAGTGGTTGTGTGATAAAATGAGTCACATAGCCTTATTATTACTAATAAAAATTCATGAGTTATAAAAATTTCATTTGGGTAAATAATTAATCATAAATGTCATTTGGGTAAATGACTAAAATATAAACAAGTAGAAAAATAGTCCCACTAAAAAATAGGATCTAGTGAAATAGATCATGAAATTCTTCATCTTAATATAATATATACATAATTAGTTTTTAGTTGGGGTAATACAACATTTGAAATTGTTATGAGATGATGATGAGTAATTAGGCAGTACCATCACCAAAGCTTTCTCAAAAAGAAAAAAATCTAGAGGGTGAGAATCCCTAAGTGATGAATTACATTCACCATTCATCCCCATACTAACCAATTCTTAGAGTGGATTTATGTTAAAGGGATCACCCTTGCCTTATTATTACTACTCATGGAGGTCATTTGGGTAAATGAATAAAATACACATGAGGAAAACATCTCATTAAAAATTAATAACTAATGAAAATTTTCATGAAAATATTGAACTTGATATTAAAAATACATTATTAGGTTGTAATTATGATATTAATAAACAATGATAATGATTTGGAGATAAGGATGACTTATTAGGCACTACACACCAAAATATTTATTAATTGGGATAAAGACTATATGGTGAGAATCTTGGAGTGATGAATTACATTAACCATTCCTCCCATTTTACTAAAAAATACTTATAGTGGTTTCATGTTAAGAAGTGAATCCCCTTGCCTTATTACAATTATTCATGAGTTAAAAAAATGTCCTTTGGGTAAATGACTACTGATGGATGCAATTTGGGTAAATGAATAAAATATTCAAGACTAAAAAGTCCCACTAAAAATTAATATCTAATGAAATTAATTTCCAAATCCTTCAACTTAATATAAAAAATACACTATTTGATTATAATTGGATTAATCCCACATTGGCTATGATTGTAGACAAGGATGACTTGTTAGGAACTACACTCGCCAAAATTTTTGCCAATGGGGAAAAAGGCTAGATGGTAAGAAGATCAAAGTGTTTAATTACATTCAACATTCCTCCCCTACTAATAAAATATTATAATGGATGTGTGATAAAGTGAGACACATTGACTAATAATTATTACCAAAAACTCATGAGTTTAAAAAATGTAATTTGTGTAAATCACAACTCATGGAGATTATTTGGATAAATGATTAAAATATGTATGATTAAAAATTCATAATAAAATTTAACATATAATGATTTTAATAATGAAATAATTAAAATTAATATTATATCTATATATGTGTTCTATCTAAAATAATACTTACAATATTTAAGAGATACTAATTAGAAGATTACACATATTATTATTTTTTAAAACAACAATCCTTTCAAATAATCAAATATTAATGTAGTAGTGTCATGTTTCATATCAACATGAATCTCTAAATATGTTATGTAAATAAATAATTAATTATTATGGACAAAAATACTATTCATAAATACAATTATCATATATGTATTTATTGTCACTTTAATAGAATATAAAAACATAAAACTTCTATGTAACATCCACCTATTCATACCTGTTCGGTTGCAATAGTTATTATAGAAATAAGGCCCATAAATTAATAGCTAGTTTAGTGAGGTGTTTTTACTTATTTTTATTTATAAATTAATATTTGAAAGATATTTGAATTCTAAATATATAAATTTTTTTAGCAATTGTGACTTGGAAATTGCTAAATATTAAAACTGTGATTTTTGTAAAATGCTAAGAAGAGATGTACTTAGCTTAAGAGCATATTTTTTTATTTTTTTTTAGTGGTAAATAAAAAAATAGATTAAATTTAACAATGTCTAATCATAAATAGAATCTGAAACTACTTTTGTACAAGTTTGTACTCCCTAGACAACAACATAGGTCAATCAAGTCTCTTATATGGATTTTTCCTAGTTTACCAACTAATAAATGACACTAGAATAACATAAATACATGACTTTATAATGAATTATAAAAATTACACCATGGTATTATTTATATATAGAAACACACTCCTTAAAAAAAAATTAGGTTAGTGACACCCATTAAATGTTGATTTATCCATTTAACTGTGACTAAAAATAGACTAATAGACCTTTTACACATATGTGTGTTAATTGGCTAAGATAGTTAAATTCATATTTTCACATGAATTATTATTAATGTTCTCCTTATTTGATTTGAAAACCTAAGGTTATTCATGATAGCTATAAACCTATAAAAAATAGAGGGGGAGTGTCAGGGGTTGAGCATAAGCCAATCACTTGTTAGTGATTAAATGATTTATACATATCTAAATACTAAAAAAGTGAAATTAAGTCACATATAGATATCCTATATAGAATGATTATGTAATTATTTTCCTTGACTTCATGTTTACAGCTAAATATGTATTCAATACTTAATAATGATATCTCTTGACATTCCTTGAAATTATTTAGACTTCACTCATGACTTGTCATCATGAATTATATTGAATTTGCGAAGAATAGGGTAGAATTTCCCAATATGCAATAGTGTGTAAGTTCATAATAGATAATGCCAAGATATAGACTAAGTGCATTTAAATGAAGTTTTGATTTTATTATATAGTGAATCATTTTGAAAAATTATTGTATCTGACCTTATGAAACATATGGGAAGACCCAAACAAGTATTATAAAAATTGGAAATTATTCATTAATTGATGTGGTGAATGACAACACTAGGTGGATAGGTCCATATTTGTATACTTGTCTACCTAAAGTGGACATATCCTATAATAATGGACGTTTTTTTGATTTAGAGAACAAAAGATTGAATTGTAACATTTATTTGTATTAATGATGTTGAACAAATGATTGATCCCACTTATAGATAATGGTTAGAGTAATAGTGAATAAGAGTCATGGATTGTGGTGCAAGTCATGTGGTTTAGTATGTGTCATAATTTAGCATTTTTAAATAATTATCACCATATTTATCCATCAATGTTTTTCCCCTTCAATGGCATTGCTAAATTAAAGGAGAAATAATTTTATCTTAGCATGTAGAGCACAATTTTTCCTTGAGAGAATAATCTGATTGTGTAGGGAAATCCAAATTTAGTAAACCTCACAACAACATATGAAGTATCCATTTGTCCATATTATAAATTTTGATCATTATAAAACAATGAAATTTAAAATGTAAAATAAATCAAATACTACACCTATACTAAGATGGAACCATGTTACTTATAACCTTTAAAATATGTATAAATGTTCCTCATTATCAAATAAAATAGATATTTGAAACCATTAGATAATTAATAGTGATCAAGTAAAAAATTTAAATAATGATTAAATCCATAGATTAGAAAGATGCATATTAAAAATTTAACAAATGGGTAAAAATACCTAATGTACTAATACAAAGATGGTGGAATAATGATGGGTTCACTAGAAGTAATGACAAAGTCATTGAGTATCACTAGAATCAAATGTTCATGACTGTAATAGAATATGGAACCATAAAATTAGTTATCTATAACTAATGTGAGTGTCCTTAATTGTCATTAAGATCACACCATTCTATATAAATTTATATTATCCTTGTATGATCGAAAGAGAATGGATAAAATTCATGCCCCCATCATCACCTCAATGTTAATATATCTTACTTTGACATAATAACCTTTTATCTTTAAAATTATAACTTTTTAACTTTTTAAATGTGCATGGATAAGTATCATTCATTTCTAAACTTTGAAAATTTGAATGAACAATTATCGCACCCCCTGAATCTATGCCAAATAATATAGAATTTCATGCATCTATATTCTCAATTTTAAATTATTTAAAATGTATAGTTTTGATCTTGTAATTGTTTAAAATACACTCATGAATATGAAATAAATATTGTATGAATAGATACTTCACATTTTTCAATGTGAGTGTATATTCATTCCACATGTGAATGAACAAGCATCATGGTCCCTGAATCTATGCTAAATAATAAAGAATGGCATGCATGTATATTCTCAGTTTTAATGTATTTAAAACATATAGTTTTGATCTTGTAATTGTTTAACATACACTCATGAATATACATTTAAGATTTTATTAATATATACTTCAAATATTTTAATGTCAGTGTATATGCATTTCACATGCCCATATGTTTTATATTGTATGTTCTGATAAATGTCATGTGAGACGATTAATTTGAAACCTATAATTTTAATATTTGAAACCTATACTTTGTATCTTTGAAAAAATTACTATACTATATAAAAAATTTGAGCTTTTTTTTTCATGGATACTTGGATATCTAAGGCAAGGCCATTGTGATTCCTATTTTTCATATGAGGTATCTATCCTCCAAGTCACTTATATCAAAAAAAGAGTTCACTCTATCATGTGAGAACTAAATAAGCCTACACAATCATGTCAACATGTGCAGTGTATGGTATCATAGAAATGTAATTTTATTATATAAGAATAAATTATGTATCATAATAGATTCAATAAATACACATTTCATGTGTGTATGCATGCATGCACATGCACGTGCATGTGTGTGTGTGTGTGTGTGTGTGTGTGTGTGTGTGTGTGTGTGTGTGTGTGTGTGTGTGTGTGTGTGTGTGTGTGTGTGTGTGTGTGTGTGTGTGTGTGTGTGTGTGTGTGTGTGTGTGTGTGTGCGCGTGCGTGCATGTGTGTGTGTGTGTGTGTGTGTGTGTGTGTGTGTGTGTGTGTGTGTGTGTGTGTGTGTGTGTGTGTGTGTGTGTGTGTGTGTGTGTGTGTGTGTGTGTGTGTGTGTGTGTGTGTGTGTGTGTGTGTGTGTGTGTTTCTGTAAAGTAACCATATCTGGAGTAGACTATAATTTTAAAAAAATGATATGAATCATGGAACCAATATTAAATCCTAAAAAACTCAAAAAACACAATATATAATGTCACACAAGGCCAAAAATATGGCAAATGGATAAATGTAAAGGACATATTTAGATGTCATACATAGACATAAACATTGCACACATAGGATGAAAGAGTTGAAGTAATCGAAAACTTTCAAATTTCCCATATAACAATAAAATATTACACACATAAGATCAAGGGACACAAATAATTATCATGTTAAAATATTTCACATACCATAAATAATAGGAAAGTTATGTATATATTATTATACAACAAATTAAACACCATTAAAAAAAGATACAAAATTTGAAAACTAGTGTACACCATCCTTATTTATTAATGTCATATCATATAAAAGTTGAATATTCATAGAGCACATATAATATATGAGTAAATAGAAATAATATTGAAATTTATGTATCTCAACATGATAGACATATCATAAATAGAGATACCCTATTGATAATGTAACATGTAGAGTAAGATTCTGACAACATAGGTATGGCTACTTGGTAGATTCCACATATAAAATGTATGTCATGCATCACACTCATATATATTTTGAAATGCATGTTTTCATGAAATAATATATTATATAGACCAAAATATGTGATAAATAATATATGTAAGGAAGTAAACTATAAATTCTTATCATGCTGAAGTCCTATTTTTTATAAAATATTGGGAATGTGTTTGTATTTTTGAGATAGTTTAATATTTCATATTTTGGTTGTTTTTGAAAGGAAACTATCCTATGATATCATCAATAGGATAATCATAGAACATGACTATATCATTTAAGTGGTAAGTGAATACACATTATATTTTTCATTTTATCATGTAATGATGCTTTATCTTGAAACTACTTGTCAATGGATCAACCTACCTGAGTGCAAGCATTAAAGGGTGATCTAGTAGTGGAGTGGGAAAGGCTTGTGGTAATTTTTGAGATAGTTTTATATTCTATCTTTATTACACCATTCTATTATCATTTTGGTCTCATTTACGTGTCTATATTTTTACCTGTTTAGTATTTTTATTGTCTAAAATTAATATCTTCCCCATAATCTATAGTCTCATCCTTTCCAATATCATCTATTTTTTTAATATTTATCCTTCCTCTAATATTTCATCCATCTTGATAAAAGTTTATCTTATGAATTTTTTATTATACCAACTAGACCAATTTTACTATGTGTCAAACCACTTCTTTCAACTATATCAATTAGGCTGATACTATTAGCTTAATATTTAGGGTTGGTTTTTGGAATTCAATAACTATATATCATGGTATTATTTGATTCATATCATATCATCTAAAATTAATAGGATTTAATTTAACTCAAACTTATTCTATAAAGTACATTTGGGAGACTTAGTGGATTAGAACCTTATCATGAGGACTCTTTCCTTGCGGGGTTATTGCACCTCAATATGAATAGATGGGGGTTCATATCCAAGGATGTATTCATTATTCATCCATCTATTTGAGATCCTCAACCTAAAACATATCTTCCATATAACCACTTGATCCAAGGGATATTAAAGAACATATATGTACACCATAGGTTATGTCATTATCTACATTGCATTCTTCCATTTTTTTACTTAGTAGATTAAATGTTTCTTGTCTATTTGTGAATACACATATGTGTATCCTTTTTTTATGATTTATCCAAATAAAATAATTTTTTTTGGCTATAATTGTCTCATAATTTCAATAATTCACTTTATGTTTCATAGACCTCTATTTGATTAACCATTCCACCTTACCCCTTTAGAATAATTCAGACCCATCCTTTAGTTTAACACATCTTAAAACCATTTACTTTACAATTATAGTACATAATGTTCTAGGTCTATAAAGATACGTAATTGTGTCATATTCTTAGTATTTGGTACCCTTTCCTATTTACATTCATATTTTAGGTAAACTTATGTTATATCTAAGGGTTTCATTTGGTTCTTACTTGATCATCCAAGTATTGCAGGGTCTATTTGATTGACCTTATTGGATTCTAAGGATAATGACTGGAAGTGGATAGTTTTAGGTTAGTCCTATCCCATTCATACATTTTGGTGAACCTAATTTCAATATTTTCACACCCTTGATTTGATAGGATATGCAAAATATAAAAATATACAATATGTTTCTATAAAGATAAAAATATGCAAAATATAGATGTTGTAAGTTTTGATATCTATAAAATGTGCACACATTGAGGGAATAAATGTCTGAAAAATGAGCTATCCCTCAAAATACATATTGTTCCATATGCTAGAACATTATTTATAAATTGGTACGAAAATTCATGCTCAAAATGGCAAGTTATGAATAAGATAGGAACATTATAGTAATAGGAATATTCTAAGATTTTCAAATGTGCACATAGGAAATTAATAATCATAAAATAGTTAATCTACCTAAAAAATAAATGATGCCTAAGTGAACATAAGTAGAAGGTACAACAATAATATTTTGCATCACCATAGACTCCTCACCCCCTACCCTATCACCATTAATTATACCTTAGGTATTTTATAATATAAAAAATAGTCTTAGAGTCGTCATAAGATAATGTGTCCTCAAAATAAGGTAATTTTAGGTGCCTGTTTACAATCAATAAAAATAACTCAAATGTTGTATTTCTTAATCACTCCATTTGAAATTCAAAAAGAGATCAAGTAAATAATACATCTATATGGATATGGAATAATGTTACTTTGTGAACTTTTAAATATACCTCATTTTTAAATAAATTAGATAATTTTAACCATTAGATAATTAAGAGTGATCAAGTACCAATTTTGAAAAATTAATCAAGCCCTTGAGTTGGATAGACACATATTCCAACTATGATGAATGGGAAAAATCACCTAATGTACTAATAAAAATAAGTTTGAAGAATTATGGTTACACTATAAGTGATATAAAAGTGATTTATTTCTATTAGACTTGAACATACATCCCCTGTATTAGAAGATGAAACTAAAAAATGAGTTGTCAAGAAGTAATGTCGATGTTATTGAGTGTCACTATAATCATAATTTTGTAGATGAATGCATATTATACTTGAATGATCAAAATAAAATGATTAATATTAATTCCCCCATCATAACCTCAATTCTAATAGATTTAAATTTTAAATCAGAACATTTTATATTTGAAATTATAGCTTATTAACTTTGAAAATGTGCATGAACAAGTATCAATCATTTTTGAACTTTGAAAATGTGCATTGACAAGTATCATAACTTATAAAATATAAACATCTTCATGAGCAAGAATAATGTCCTATTAATCTATTCCAAATAATATATATGTCTAACCCTATTTATAATATGTTTTTTTAAGGGTTAAGGGGGTATAATAAAGTATGCACAAGGACTAATAAAAACATTATAGAACAGATCAATTAATTGATAAATTAGATAAATGACTATTTTTAATTAAAATACTGAGTTATTATAAATATATAAATTAGAATTAAAAAATTAGTTTGATTTCATAAACAAGAATAAGGGATAATACTTAGCTTAGCTATAAGTGCACAGGTAGATCTGAGAAGAACAAAGGTAAAAATAGGTAGGGATAAGACTAGGATCTAGTCATCATATTTTATAAATATTTTTTCTTTAGGGTGGGACACTTACATTGAGATATGGAAACTTGTCTCAATTTTTTTCCCTTATCTTGATGTAACTATTTTATATGGAATATTCACTATATTTTAAAGTGACCACCTAGAACCTTCTATCACCTTTTTTATGTATCTTATTCACACATAGGCTATTGATAACTATGTATGTATCAAACCTTAGCTTTCACATTAATTATTTGTACCTTGAAAAAATGGGTTAGTGGTTTCATAGTGTTGAAATGACTTCAATGAACCCCATTTTCAATGAGTATTTCCTACATATCCAATAATCTAAGGAGGGCCTCAGAATTATGTAATTATCCCATAGATGTTGGTTTGCATGTACACAAGGTTGAAATATCATATATTTAAGGCATAAAATGATCTAGATTTGAAATTTACAAATAATTCTCATGGGTTGTTGTTTTAGTGATTTAGACCCATAATATGAGTGTTCTTGTAATAGATGTTAAAATAGGGATGAATGTGGTAGTATAACTCAATTGTGAAATTGATTAATTAATCTTGAATAGGTGCTTCCATCATTTTTTCTAGATAAATAATGAGTAGGATTAGATTTTTATTTATACCACACCTTTTAAAATATCTCATTTCATGATTTAGTAAGATAAATTGGCCAACCCATAGGATTCAAAATATTTACAAATTATATGACTTTTGAGGACTAGACACTTTTTAAGAAGTTGGTTTCTTGCATTAACATAATTTCCCTTATATGGGATGTATGTGTCCAACAAGATAATAAGTTACCAATGATATTAAATTAACAATTAGGGATATATCAAATTTTACTCTTTCTATACACTATATGAGATATGGGACATCAAAAATGACTTGATTGGACCATAAGATAAATAATTAGGCGTAGTGAGATGGCGAATGTAATCTTTGTAGAAACATGGGGTATATAACTGAAGGGTAGATCTTTGATAGGATTTTTACAATTATAAAACATTTATATGATATAAAAATCAGATTTTTATATCTACATTTAGCCCTACATAAGTCTAGTAATCTATAAAGATGAAATCGCTAAGTTAAAGGAAATAAATGTCTACCCAAGTTTGTATAACACATCTTAGCTTTGCTTGAGCCCATTTTGAGTGTTTTTATAGTGTAATAATTTTATTCGGGAGCATGTTATAGTATAAATTAGTGCATATAATTAGAAATTTGTAATAATTAAAATGTTTGAAAATAAAGAGAGTAAGCAACGAGTACACTTGTGTGTCAATGAAACCATGCTACCCCTTAGTAATTTGACCTTATAAATATAATTATTTGTGAATAATTAGAGATAAGAGAGGTTGAAACTAATTTTTTTATATTTAAATAAGAATATTTGAATATAATTATGTTCCAAATCTAAGGCAATGGTGAGTTCTGACATGACCATTGAGATCATTACATCTCAATCACACAACCACAGTGATAGTACAATAAAATTTAAGTGGTAACCAACCAAAATTAAAAAATGGAAATAATGTTAGGATATTGAGGTAATTGAATATAAAAAAAATTAAAAAACTAAGCCAAGTGATGTAGATTTAAAAGGAAAAAAATAATGTTTCTTGGTGAAAATGGTGCTTCTTGGTAAAATATCAATGTGTTTTGGTATAAATGTTTCATTTTGTATTTGTAAATTTTTATGCCCCTTAAATGCATATTCATCTCTAATGTATTTAA
>JARHVA010008575.1:0-2500 GCA_037957365.1 Torreya grandis | reverse complement strand
TTGGTTAACATTGTTTTATATCCCAAAACATATTCATTGATAGGTTCATTTGTTCCTTATTTAATCTTACCAATTTATATATATCATATATTTGTTGTGATGTTGATGGGAGAAATGTGGTATAAAATTATCCACTAGAGGCTTGAATTTTCTTTAACTCATTGTATTGGTAAGTCATAGAACCATATTAAATAATAGTCCTTTAGTCTTCTTGAAAGTAACATGGTTAAATTTTAATCATTTGAAGCATAATCAAGCATGTTGCATAGAAAGATTAGAGACTTTTTTAAGGATAACCCTTGTTTAAATAAAATGTAAACTTTGGTGCAATATAACTAGTTGGAAAAGGATGAAAATATATCTCACATGCCAAATAATTATGTAATGCATATTGTGAATTAATAGTATGAGTTTATTTCAAATAATTTTCTTCAATGTTTATAACCTTAGCTTCTAAAGTTCTTATAACTTAGAGAAGAGTTTGCAATGTAGAGCCATTGTGATTAATATTCAATATTTTAGAATCCAGTTAAGGGTATGAAAACACCACTTGTGTTATTTTATACATTTAAACTTGTAATTGGGTTAAATTTTTAATTTTTTCCATCTCATGGTTCATCATTACTAGATGTGGATGCACTAGTCTTTCCATGGTTATTGGTTTATTCTTGGGTAATAAGTAATAATGCATTAGTCAATTCCTTATTTTTTTCTATATGATTGACTAAGGCTTATTTTTAGTCCATTTCACAATTATTTTTATTAAAATTTCTATATTTGATAAATGTAAATAAATATTCCAAAAGAAATTGAAAATTTGAGATTTACAAATTATTGAAATAATAAACACTAGAAAATTAAAATGATGATTTATACAAAATATAGAAAATACACTCAAAATAGTAGTTTGATTAAATAAACAAAAAGAAGGGATATTAATTAACTTTTGTTAAAATGTGTTTGAAAATATGAGAAATACAAAGGTTAAAATAGGCAAGGACAAGATCGAGATCTAGTCATCATATTCTAGAATTATTATTTCTAAAGGCCTAGACACTTATATTTATGCTTCTATCTTGATCTCAATGTAAATATATTATATAAACTATTTATTATATTATGAAACAACCACCTAGATTCTTTGAGTTTTATGTCCCATTTTTATTTATTTATTTTAGTCACATGTATAGGTTATCATTTACTATGTATGGATCAAACCCTAGATATTGACCTTGGGTCTTTGTACCTTGAAAAAAATGGATGAGTTAGTACTCAGTGTCAATTTGACCTCAAGGATCCCTCTTTCAATGAGCATTAAATACATATAAAATACTCTAAGGATGGCCTAATTATTATGTATTTATCCCATATGTGTTTTTTTGTGTGTGCACATAGGAGAAAAATAATATATGCAAAGGTATGCAATGATCTATCTTGTAACTTGACAAATGTTTCTCGTGGTATGTTCTTTAAGTACTTTAGACCTATAATACGACTACTTATATTAATTTTATGAAAAATAGGGAAGAATGGGGGTAGTATAAATTTATTTTTAAAGTGATTTATTAAGCATGAACATGTGATTGCTTTGTATTTTCTAGATGGATGATGAGTAGGCTTAGATTTCTATCTATACCACACATTTTGAAAAAATATAAAGATAGGGTTTAGCAAGATAAATGGGCTAATCCATAGTTTTTTAAATGTTTTAAAATAATATTAATTTGAGGAATGGACACTTGCATCAATGCAGGTGTCCCTATGTGGGACAAAAGTGTCTGATAGGCTAGGAAGTTGTTGAGGATTTGAAATTGATAGTGAAGGATATATATATATATATATATAATATATATATATATATATATATATATATATATATATATATATATATATATATATATTTGTATATATATATATATATATATATAATTTTAATATCTACGTATAATATAATAGATATAGTTTATTATAAATGATTAGGCCATACCCTAAGATAATTAATTCTACAATATTCCTAAGGATTATATATATATATATATATATATATATTATATATATATATATATATATATATATATATATATAATTTTAAGATTTACGTATAATATAATAGATATATTTTATTATAAATGATTAGGCCATACCCTAAGATAATTAATCTACAATATTCCTAAGGATGGGTATAATAGTAGTATAAATAGTAGAATAATGAATAGAATGTTATAGAGGAATAATCCCACATGCATAGAATGGAAGAATGGGATATATTATAATGGTATAAATAAGAGGGGCATAAGATATTATAATACATACAAGAAAATATATCAATTAGAGTATTAGTATAATAAGGAGGTAGCCCCCTCAAAATGGTAAGTGATTCTGACTGATTCCTTGCATAAAAGGAATAATATATCAATATATGTAGTATTTTAGCTATATGAATGTTGTTGTATATTTTTAGCATAAAGGTTATTAATATATGGTATCAGAGTGCTTTCCA
>JARHVA010008574.1:357500-462120 GCA_037957365.1 Torreya grandis | reverse complement strand
TAACTTTTAAATCCCATGAAACACAAAAAAAATCAATCTTTAAATCAATCTAATGCTCATCTTTCTATATATAAAGATCATCTTCCTAATCATAAAGATATCAATGAAAATCTTATTTCTTCCACATGCTCATCTTATAGACCTCCCTAATGAATAAAATGTGGTAAATATGACTAACATGTGAAGAGTAGTTGATTTTATTGATTATAATCCAACACACATGCACCAAAGGTCCTAAACATTTAGTGTTTTTTCAAGAATCTTCCCAATCTCATCTCATGGATTTGTGGCAAGAAGACCTTATAAATTTTCAATAACCACCTTCAACACCTTAACTAGATAATACCTCTCACATTATCTCTACTATTCCCCCAACATTTACACATATAGAGAACATTACCCAACCTTCCAATAGTATTTCTTCAACCCAATCATAAGAGATGCCTAAATCAACTATCCCTCCACCTAAATATTGTCAATATATTTATCCTCAAAATAAACCAACTACATGTTAACAACACAAGTTTAATTTTACTTCCAACCCTCTTTCCTTGGAGCTCCTACAACATTATGTGCCTTTATCTAGAAATCCCCCCATGGGTTATGATGAATGGGACTTCACTATGGAAATTTATCATCTCCCATCTCAAATACCTTTCCTATAAATAATGAAAATTTCCCCCATCATCACAAGCATATGATGCAATTTTTATTTTAAATGAACATTCCTCATTCTCCCCTAGCAGGATGTAAAGTTACCTTGTCTAGGTTTGAAGATAGTATACTTCAACAATCTGAAGAGATGTCTATACATGATGAAACAATGAACACTTCTCTTTCCTTTAAGTTTCTTATTGCTTACATAATTTTAGATGAAATTATGCTTCACATGGATGATCTTCCCCTATTTATTAGTTTTGAGATTAATGATATCCAAGTTAAGTATGCTTTGATTGATGAGGGTTTAGGAACTTGCATTCCTCCTTCAATTTCATTAAAACTCTTAGATATTCTAAGAAAAATTTCAAGTCCACACATAACACATGTCAAGACTATAATAGAAGTAAAATTCCTCCTTTAGGTTATGTGTGGATTCCTATTACCATTCCTCTTATCATTGTTCACATGAAAGTTATGATCTTTAACTTTCCCCAACATCTTGTTTGGTAGACCTTGGACTCATTGTATGATGGTTGTTTCCTCATATATGTGCCAATGCATCAAATTCCCCCATAATGGTGATATTTACAATATTCAAGGAGACAAAAAGCCTTGGAATTTTGAATAATTAATAAAACATGGTGTCTTTAAAATTCCTACCCTTGAACCCTTACCTAGTATCCCATTTAGGAAATATCAACATTTCAATTATCCTATCAATTTTACTTGAGGTTATAATGGTCATCCCAAACTCATCAAGAACATACCACCTAACCTCATAGATTTTTATGATTATAAGCTAGATGATATTAGCCTCAATATCAAAACTTATGATTTATCCCCTCATATCATTGCCTAGCTTCCATCATCTTTATAACCTCGATCCCATCAACCTCTCATTGATGATATGTTCTTAACCAAGAATAAACATTATATTCAAAAATTCATTGTTCATTGGACCAAATATTGATAGTAATATCAATCTTTGTTGGATTTTCCTTTTACCTCTTCCATTCACAGTACATAAAAATATACTAAAAAACATATATGTTACTTCCATGGGATAGATAATCACTCTTCTACCCATTTCTATAAGCTTTGGTAATATATTGACGCATTACATCCCACTCTTTTTCATCCCAAAGATAAGGCTATACCTCCTCCCATGTTGTTACCTAAGTATATCACTAAATATGGAGAGGTATATTTTATTTCAAACTAGTGCGGTACCCATCATATTGATCATTGTCGTATTCTCTAACACCTTCATGATCACCTTCTGATGATTCATGCACTAATTATTCCTCCTTCCATAGGTCACAAATGCAAGAATGCTCACACTTCTTCTCCCATGGTACCTTTTTTTCCCATCGATGGATTCTTCCCCACCTATGGTTCTTTCCCCACCCATGGATCTTTTTCCACCAATGATGTCTCTTTTTTATCCTATAGATACCATTCCTATTTAGGTAACTATTCCTCTCCTTGAGTATTCTATGCATGATATCCCTGCTGATCATGATCCTTTAGTTACATCTACATTTTATGTTGATTAGATTCAAAGAGTGGTATTTGCACAATTTCCATGAGGATTGATGAGACTTTGGCTACCATTAGGATCCAGCTTCATAAAGATATTTTAGATGTCATGGATAAAATTTGTGGACAATTTTTTTAGTATTTGTGAACATGGCATGGTTTTCATTCACTTTTTTATTCATTATGATTTTTTATTAGACTTGTTATCAACTTTTATATATCTTATATCATTTTAATATGTGTCAAAGTTGGTTTCAACTATCTATTTGACATGGATCTTTACATTATGCATTAAATGTTGTATATCATTTTATTTACTTTCATATTTTCTTATGGCTTATTTTCATTCTTTCTATGATTTCACACTTATAATTATTACTTTATTTCTTTCATTAATATCTATATTTTCTAATGATTGTTTGCTATCTTATCTCAATAACTTAGATATTTATTATTGTGACTTGGTTATAAAATTCTTGATCTCCTTAGTAATATTTTCTCACCATGTGATCAATTAGTAAACAAGACATCTCATTGTACTCCTATTTTACCAATATATTTTGGATCTCCCTTTATTCCTTTATCTAATTTTTAATACTAAGGATACATATAGTTGAAACTTGATACTACATAGTAGTCCATAGGTAAGCTGAAGTGTTTAGTTAGTCCTATCTTTAGATCCTTAGCTTCCTTTAACCAAAGTCTAAATATCATTCATATGTATCACTTTTATCACTAATGTTGGTTATTATAAATCCATATGGAGGAGTACTCATAAAATAAATAAAAAATAAAATCCAATTCATTTAAATAAAAGACAATGATATAAAAGGCAACATATAAATTTTAGAATTCAAATCACACTAAAAGACGTGATTCATAGCATATATATATATATATATATATATATATTATAATCAAAGATCAAATTTAAAAATTTGGTTTCATGATAGAGTCGAGGTCTATTGGAGTGTGGTAGGCTAGTAGATTAGGAAAGGAGAATAAAAAAATATTTTAGTGCTACCTACTTTCTAAAACAAGTATCCATTGCTCATAGTAGACTAATGACTCTGTAAGCAGTCTTAAGGAATGGGGAACATGTTGTAAAAAGGTAGGTCTATTTTTATTTTCTTGTTCATATAACCATCATGAGTTGATCTTAGTATCTCACTTATTTTCCTATATAGCTTTGTACTTGTTGTGAGAAGGTATCCTTTATATTTTGATGGTCACTAGACTCTTAGTATCTCTCTTATGTACCTAATTTACTTCACATTTCCTAAGGTCTTCTCATAGGCACATATGTCATGCTTTTTACATTACCTCTTTAATTTCCAACATTCCTAATATTTCCCCCCCAAGAATATTATTTTATTAATTGATTATTCCCCCTAGGATTTCCCTTTGTGAGTTTTAGTGTAAGACCATGTATAGGACTAGTCCCTCCTCACAAATTACCACATTATAACCATATTTTTAAAATAATTACCATAGTTTTCTCCACCTCATTGGTGTTCCCTTTGTGATTTGAAGTAATAAGACCCTCCTCAAAACATATTCCAATACCCAGTTCATACTATAAATAAGTCATAATGACATTGTATGTATCAAATTTGAGATAAATAGTGTTTAATTATGAGTTACACATCATTGGTTGACTTCCCAACTTGATTCAGTATGTTTGATTCTTACCTCATTAGTATTTCACTTTTATTTTCTGATTTTCCAATTGTGTGTATACTTACAAACATTTTATTAAAGTTTTCATACTTCCCAACTTGAATTAGTGTGATTAATTTAATTTCCTTCTATTTTTTTCTTTCTTTATAAACTTCCTAGCTTGATTTAGTATGATTGATTGACTTTATTTTTTTTATAAAATTGAATTTTCATGCACCTTACATTTTATTACAAACTTTTAATACTTCTCAATGTGATATAGCATGATTTTTATTGTGTTTTAATTTTGTCCAAATCTTTTATATGGTTTAAAAACATTTGTCCCTTTTTGCCATGTTTAGTTTATTATATATAGTCATATTTTATTATTACACATTTCCCATCATGATATATACTATGTATTACATTTATTCTAATTACTTATACTTTTTCAAATAATTTTTGAATTTTTATTTTTAACCATTTATGTGTATTACATAATGCTAGAAACGAAAGCATACGTCACATATTTCCCATAACATATACAATAAAATATAAATACATGTGATTAAAAGGAAATATATCCATGCATCCACATCCACATCCAAATCCAAGTACAAATCATCAAACCCATACAATTGTCAACATCTATATATATATATATATATATATATATATATATATATATAGAGAGAGAGAGAGAGAGAGAGAAACACACACAAGTATATAGACATATACATACATACATACATATATACATACACACACACACACACTCACATATATATATATATATACATAAATACATACATATATATATGTGTGTGTGTGTGTGTGTGTGTATGTATTTATATATATATATATATTTATATATATAATATATACATAAATACATACATATATATATACATACATATATACATACACATATATATACATATACATATAAACATATACATATATATATACATATGTGTGTGTGTCTATATATATGTATATATGTGTGTGTGTATCTATAGATATATATATATATATATATATATATATATATATATGTATATATGTATGTATGTATGTATATGTATATGTGTGTGTGTATATATGTATGTATGTATGTATGTATGTATACATACATACACACACACACACACACACACACACACACACACACACACACACACACACACACACATATTATAATCATGTGTTTTATACAATACAATGTATATAATACAATAGCTCCAACTCTATGTCTATGTTCTATCATGTCTATCATATGGCCTAGTCACGTTTCCCATCGATTCTTATAATGGTCCCCAATAAATATTACATTTTAGAGAGGCAGTCTGGGATCCTTGTAGATTGGCCACTTAGGCCTATACCTATCTTAGTTGGATGGTGTTCATCATGTGCATGTCTCTCTCCTATGTTAGGTCCTACCAGGCCTATGCCTCTCTTGATCTAACCCCTATCAATTATTTTATCCCATCACCATAAACTTTTAGCTACCTCATGACCTCTACCACCAGTCTAAACCAGCCTACCTAGGTTGGGGAAGATGTAACCTTAGGATCATCCAAAGTAATAGGGTCGTATGGTGCCAACACCATGTCTAAAATGTCATGGTGTGTAGCCATAACTAGGGCTCCCCATCTTATCTACTTTATTTCAAAATATACAAAACCAAAACCAAATAGATATTAGATTGCATATACATACATATATCAAATCATCTATCTACTATAATCACAATGACACTAGTGTTATATATCAAAAACTTAAACCAATTAAATCATTTCTCACTAGTGTTAGGGCCACCAATCATGGTCTCCCCATCTAATCACCCATCAAATGCCTCCTCTATTAGTCAACTTTGTACCAATGTAAATCTAAGTTTCACTACCTGATCTTGCCATGATCTTTTCCTCAAGGGTGCCTCTATGGCCCAACTATGTCCTAGAGTAGTTTCTAGATCCTTATATGCAATAGTTAATGCCTGTGTCTCCTCATTTTAATGGTGTCTTAGTCCCTAATGAGTATGTGGTGGTCATTATTTCCTATATTATGGTGTCCATTTTTTTCCTACATTTATATTTATTGCATCTTCTCTTTTTATCTTTGTTGATTCTTGATATCATGCTTGACCAACCCATGGTTTAGCATGTCGAGTCATGATCACTAATATTTTCATAAGTACCCCTCTTCCTCCTCTCCCTCTCAACTCTATCATGTCATGATTAATAATTATGAATTACTAGAGGAACCACCAAATTAGGGAGTCTTATTTGTCTTGATATATGTATCATTGGATACAACTCAACCCATGAAGTGTAGTGGCCCATGATATACATACATGATAACTCTACTGTAATGATAGACCAATTAGACCATATGATAAATTTATGAGTGTAGGGATGCCACATGATCTACCCTCATGTGATATTTTATAAAGTTAGAACATGGAGCATGGCTTGCATTACATGGTCTTATCTCAATTACAAGGACTAAGAAACTTATCATCCATCACATGGGAAAACCTAGTCAGTCAATACATAGGGAACCTCTCATATATCTATGCACTAATTAGAATCATTAGTCCCATGGTCTTCTACCCTATAGAAAACATCTCATAAATATCATATGTGAGTTAGACCCAGATGATAGACCTAAAATTGTAAAGTGATCCTTGATCCAATACGGACTAGTAGAAGGCTATCATTTATAGTGGTAACTTGCCATTTGACTTATGATATAGATATCATGGTATCACAAGTCCTATAACTACCTTTTAGATGTTTGTAATGACCATAATGTAAACATAAAACAAGCTCACCCTCAACCTAGGGTGAATCTCATATGAGCATGTAGCCCACTAGGCTAACACTCATCTCTCATTTATAGACTCTAGAGTATCAGTGATCACTAGTGTCCTACCTATCCAAAGTCTAAACAATGTGTGGACATCCTATAGTGTAATCCCCTCCTCAATGGTGTCGTCATCCACCTCCCATAAAAAAAAATTATTAACCATTCCCATTCTTATAAGAACATGAAAAAAGATCAACACTTAGAGGGATCCATCTCATCTCCATGATGTTTCCAAATCCCAAGGTGGCCATTCGAGCTGTATCCATTTTAGTCAAATAATCTAATAGGTCTGGTAACACTACATCTACCAAGCACAAATTTCTTTGGTGTTTCTATAAAATATCAAACAATATAGGATGTATCAAATCATGTCATAAATAATTAAAATATATTTTCAAAAATTTACAAATTAACTACTTCATCAGCTTATTTGATTTAGTTTCCTATGTTTTCCTATTTTTCGATAGAATCGACCCATTTCATATTAAATCAACCCTATCACAGTTCTATTATACTATATTGACCCTCTGGTGCATAGTTGGACTTTTTATTTTAGAATGTATTGTCTTATTTGCTACTAAATTGACCTTTTCCCAACTTTAGCATATTACATCAGCCCACTACTACATAGTTAGCCACCTTCAACAAAACTATTTTAGCCCATTATTATGCATTTAACCCCTTATTTTCTTCTTACTTTATGAACTGGCTCAACTAGGTTGACTTTATTATTTCCCTACAATGACTTTTGACCACTTATCATAAATACCATAGTCATTTATTGGTCTGACATTTTCCTACCTAATACCCCATTATGCCCCTAGACTACTTGAAAATTTCCTAGGGTCAATTTCAGTGTCTAAATTTTGCCTACTAGTCAATTTTATATATTTAGCTTAATTTTAAATAAAATTACTCAATTTTTTTAAAATTTATGTTTGTTTACTTGTGTTTCACTCTCTGTATCTACCAAGCTTCTTCCTTATCATACCTATCATCCCCTCACCATGGTTAGTCTCTCATCTCAAAATGGGTCTCTCAGTGCTCTATTTTCTTGGAATATTAAAAACTAAAAAATGAATAATTTTCAACCTTATTTATATTTATTATTCAAAATTATTTACCTATCAAATATTTACCACCAGACTCTATTTTTTCCCATATCTTTGTTTCTGCTAGCTCTTTTTTTTTAACTGTAAGATGTTCTAGAATCCTGACATTGTATAGAATATTTTTATATATTACATGTATATTTAGGAAAAAATCATTTTTATCTCTTTTTTCTAATCTATATAGGTTCACCTAATGTCCCCTATAATAGACACCTTCATATTTATTTCACTTCATTATTTATTTATAGCACTAAGGTGAGTACAGGTATGTGTTTTTTAATTATGTCATTTCATTTATTTTATTTGCTTCTTACTTTAATTTATTTAGCTTCATCATTGTGTGTTGCTATGTTATTTTCCAAAACTACCATCCCCTATTATACCTACATGACATGTGATGAGATGTTCATGAGACATATGTATACACATAATATTTTCAAACCTTATCAATTACTAATGCTTTCTCTCTTGAAAAATCCCATCGAGTCTCAATCTCTCTAATTGCATGCCTTAAAGGGTGCAATAGGAAAGGCTTAGGGAGACCATTGGTGCTTCGTAGGATTATTGTCCCCTATACCATAACTTTCTATCTACAAAACCTTCTCACAAGTACTTCCCTAAGACTTTCCTCCTCTTTTGGACACTCATCCAAACATTTCACTGCTTTTATTAACACCTACCTAAGCCTAAAACCCTTTTTGATAGTTTACATTACATTGTTATCCTAGGCTAACCCTGTATTCAAATTGTTAAAATAACATGTTTTTTTAATTAATGATACATATTCGATTGGGATGACCCTTTTGACTAAACTTATAAAAAGATTGGGTTAGATCTAATTATATATAAACATCTATTTCCATGATTTTTAAGAGAAGAGAAGAATATATTTTACATTTGTTTATCCACCATTCCATGTGAAGATCATTTCTTAGGGTCTCAATACTTTATTTGGAGAGACATATCTTGTCTTATGGAGAAGTCTTTTCGATTCATAGAGAAGTTGTGTAGCCTAGAGCTAGCTTATCCTTATTATCCTTACATATGACAACAACCTCTTACAAAGCACCTTAGCTGAGGGAGAGATTGAGGATTGATGGGTTCATCTTCAAAGGTATTTATTCCTAGTTTTTTTCCTCTTTATAAGAGTAGATATATTAACATTTTTACTTCTCTCCCATGCATTAGGGTTTTACCTATACATAACTTAATTAGGATTCTCCTATGCATGTTTACTTTTTATGTTTATCACCCCCACTTTTTTCCATAAGCTTTGATGAGAATTAAATTATATTTTAATTTGATTTAAATATACCTTGTAAATATGAAAATATAGTACCTATATAGGGTTTTTTCAAGGATTTGTTTAACTAGAGGCTTTGGAACCCTCTCTAGTGATGTTATTATGGAAAGAGATCCCTTGGTTACGTCTAGTACATCCATCTTAGTTATGACCATGAATATTTAATCTATCAACAACTAGAATTGTAAGAAGGATTTATCTTCTCCAAGCTAAGATTGATTAATAGATCAATTGCATTTCCCTTTATATACAAAAAGTGCTTATTAGATTGTTGAAAGTTATTTTGATATTTTCATGAATTTTAGAAAGACTTATCATTTTGAAATATCAATTGCACATTTACATGTTTAGGACTTGTTATAGATAAAATAAACAATAATAAAGACAAACATATGAGTGAAATATCATATTTAAAATTAATTTGAATCCTATATACCTAACCATGTTGTTTCCTATCCTCTCTTCAAAAAATAAGAGTATTAAATAAAAACACTTATAGATGGAGGAAAGGTAATTAAAATAATCTATATCAAAGCTATGGAAGTCTGGTTAATATCGAATCAATTTTTAGAGTATAATTAAAGGTATAATCATCATGGATATAAATGTGTGGCTAGTAGTAGAGCAATACTCAACTTCCCATAAACTTATGCCTTAAAAAAATTACAATAAGAAAGATATAAAATAGATCTCATATTTATGTTTTATTTTTATTAAAACTCTCATAACAAAGAAAATAATATTTACATAATCACACATGATATTAAAAATAAGAAAGGTAGTATGTTGCATGATTATGTTTAAGCCTCTTTCAATTCTTTGTTTTTATCATTTCTTTCTTATAAAGTCTATTTTATTTTAAGATATTTAAATTTAAAATTATGGATTCTCAAATACTTGAATATTTACCCATTGAGTTACCATTTTTTTCTCCCAATACATCTAAAAGTTAAATATTATGACCATTATATTTTAGCTAAAATTTACTTTCACATTATAATTGATTGTATACTACTAACTAAAAGAGATATATATTTCTTTTGATTTGAATTGATTTGAATTTATAAATAATTATAATGTGTTTCAAACATTTGATAGGTGTAAATTAATTCTAAATAGAAAAAATAAATTTTAAGTGTAAAACATGGGGATAAGCTTTTTTTGATAAAAAAAAGTTATACATATACAATTTTCTAGAAATGTTTGATAAACACCTTTTGATCAATTAAACATTTATTTGGATAAAACCTTAATTCAGGAATAAAAATGTTAAAGAAACATAATGGTTTAACATATTAACTCACCAGGGTTCTCAATATAAATATATGTCTTCACTAAATCACTCCACTAGGTAGATTTGATAGTTTTTATAGTCATTTTGATGTCACTTTCATAGTCTTCAAAATTGCCTATCAATAGCATTTTGTGAATAAATTCACATAATCAAATCAAAGTGGATAAGGCTAAAAATTTTAATTAGATAATCAAAATGTAATTGGAACATAGTGGTCTATGATTTTTAATTAAAAAAATTGCCAATCAAACTATATGGCTCCATGAAATCAACATAATAGGTCGATTTAGTATTTTTTGTACTTAGCCAAATAAATTATTTCAATATAGATACTATTATTTGAATCTATATAATATTATTTAAGGCTATAAAATTTTATTTAAAGCTAGAAAGGCTTATTTAAGCTCATTGAAAATTAGAATAACAAGTCAATTGAAGCTAGTTTAAGGTGGATGTTAATTGTTAAAATAAATAAAGCATAAAATTTGGATGGAAATTCAATGCAAGTTTTAATTTATTTTTTACTTTATTTTTTGCAATAGGGATAAAACTAGAAATATAGTAAACTTCATGCACAATGTGCATTAGTGGATTTGGTCTACTTATATTAATTATTAATAATTTGTATTAAACATGTTATTATTCAAAAAGATTTAGAAGATATTTTGCAATCTTAAGAAATGTTTATAGATGTTTTATGATTTTGTTTCAATTTTATATCTTCTCATAAAATTAGATTGATGTTGTGTATTTTTATAGATTTTAGTAATCATTTAATGAGATTTTATTAGATTATTATGAGTAGGTTATATTTTAGAATTGTTTTATATTAATTATTTTGGTTAGTTAATCTCTAACCTATTTTGTTGTAGATAGATGTGATATTGCTATTTTATACAATGATTTTGATATTTATAAAAAATTTATGGATGAATGTGAAACTTCTATTCCTATGATCAATTTATGTTTCAAATGGATGCTACTAAAATTTACTCATAGTTAATTAGTCTTTAGACTCTTGCACCATATTAATTCATATTTGAGTACATAACGAGATTTGATTAATTCTAGTTGATTTTATAGTAAATATAAAAAGGTTTCACTTAAGTGAAAATATTACTTATCTAAAATATGAAATCTTTTCTAGCCTACCCTTCCTTCCTTTTTAATTTTTTATGAGATCTTCACATTTTAGCATAATATCATTGTAAATATTCATCTTTGGGTGTTTTCTTGAGCACTTTGGTGAATTTCATTTGATGGTTCATAGGTTACATAATAATATTTCATCATGAATAAATAAAATAGTCATAACCTACAACTCCTGCCCTACTCAAAATTACCAACAATCATAAAATGAGAGGGTGAAAACCCAGTATCTATGGTGTACATAAAACCCACATAAATATTTAGGAGATCACCCTTAATATATGCATTTTATAATTTTACCTTCAAAAATAACTTTTTTTCTTATTTTGAAAGGTGTTTTAAAATGGCAGTCGAAGGGAGGTGTCCATTAGGGTGTTCACATTTAATTCCAACATTAAATTTGACATTAATTCATTGTTACATAGAATTTTTTCATTTTTTCTTTGAGAAATCAATATAAAAATTGTAATTATATATATATATATATATATATATATATATATATATATATATATATATATTCCATATGGTATAATTTGGAAGCCTTTTTTCCAAAAATATATTTTTTGAGCTTGACACATTGGTGTAATTACATTGACACAATTTTTCATGGGTCACTTGAAATTTTATAGAAGAGATAATAAAATTATTAATAAATGTGATATATGATAAATCATAAATAAATAAAATTAAAATTTATATCTCTCAACATTTTTTAAATCAATATATTTAATAATATCTTAGTATTTGTGTTTTAATGGTTGTTTTACCTTTCCTAAGGTTTTTGGAACATGGATTAGTTTGATTCTCATCATAGATGTGTTTTGTGGGTTTAAATGTAATTTTTTATCATCATTATATTTTATAGGTCATAATTGAAGCTAGATAGATTTTTAATGTATTATTTCAATTTCATTGAGTTTAAATTTTGACATGCCACTTCCCAAAAAATAGGTAATTTTATTAATGTATAAATGTGTAAACACATAGGTTGGAGAGTTACGTGTAGTTTGATCCCCTTAAAGTTATTGGAATGTAAGTAGTTTTAGACCACTCATTATAGTGTGTTTAGGGTTTTATAACCCAATTTTAAAGGTCAGGAAAACATTGAAAGTGTAAATAGGGTTTTAAGGAAAAGAAATTAAAAAATAATCTACACACAAGACTGAAATCAGGAAATTACTCATAAAACATCTTGATATGTAGATACAATGATTTATGGTAGAAAATTTTGATAAAATATAGATAAAATTCTAAAAAATATTGGATGGGACTATTCATTATAAGTGTTTGGCCTTTGCTATCAGTGTCCTAACAGATTTTGACAGTCAATTACCTAAGCCAAACAACCACAAAGCCATTCTAAACTATTTATAACATTTTTGACACATGAATTGAGACATCTAAAATATAATATCATCTAAGGGCCTTATATTTCTCCCTTGATCATTTATATAGACAGTAAGTACAATCAATATTTGATTATACATTCATATTTGTTTGGTTAATTACTATATTTTATGCAATCAAAATTACTCTAATTTTAGCTTGTTTAGATAAATAAATTCAAAATAAGTTTAAAAACTACATGATATTTTCCAATAAAATGTGCATTGATATGAATATCATGAAAAAATATGATTTTTTTTTAAAAATACTAAAAAACTTTTTAGAATTAGCTTGATGAAGCTAGCTTGGTTATTAGGATCCCAACATTTTGGAGCAATGTTGGGAACCTAGTAGATGTTAGGTTCAAACCTAAATGGTATTTTAAAAAAAATAATACACCTATTTAAATATTATGAAAAAAAAATCCTTAAAAATATACTAAAAATTATTTTCAAATGTAAAACTTATGGTCTCTTGAAACTAGTGGTCGCTAGGTTACAATCATTTAGGAATAATTTTTGGAGCCTAGTAACCACTAAGTTCAAACCTAAATTATAGTTTCTAAAAATAATTGGTCCATTGTGAGGATCATGAAAAATACATACTTTAAAAAAATAATCATTAAAAAATATTTCTAAAAATCAAAAGTTGTGGCATGTTGAAACTAAAAAATACTAGGTTTCCAACATTTGGGAATAATTTTTTTAAAACTAGGATCAACTAAGTTCCAACTTAAATTAAAGTGAACCAATGGCAATATCATAAAAAACACACTTCCTAAAAAAAAACATTTGAAAAACTTTATAAATGCAAAACTTATGGCATGTCAAAACTAGAAATCACTAGGTTCCAATCTAAATGATTTTTTCTAAAATATTTATTTATTTATTTAAAGATCATGAAAAAATACATATTTTATTAAAATTTGCTAAAATTTATTTTTGAATGCAAAATTTATTGCTTGAAAAATATTGTAATCCCTAGGTTTAAATCTATAATGTAATTTCTAAAATAATATGCACTAATGTGATGATTCTAAAAAAAATACACTCTTTAAAAAAATACTAAAAAATTTGAATGTAAAAGTTATGGCCTATCAAAGGTAGAGGCACTAGGTTCCCAACATTTGGGAACAATGTTGGAAGCCTCATAGTTTATAGGTTCCAACCTACATGGTATTTTAAAAAATAAGTTACATTCATGTAAATATCATAAAAATAAATGTACTTTAGAAAAAATTAGTAGAAAATATTTTGAATGCATAAATTATGGTCCTTCATAACTAATAATCATTACTGTGTTTGGATATCCATCTCTTATGAAATTAAATCACTTTTAAATAAATGTAAATATTACTTAAAGGCACATAAAAAACTGTGATAATGATTGTTGGAAGCAAAATGACTGAGATAAGAGGTGATTTAGTCTTCAAAAACTTTATTATCAATTTCACTTAAGTAACCATAGACCATTTAAGCTAGCATATAGATCTAGTATGCATAAACAGTCATTCACATGAGCATAACACAAGAAACACATATATGAGTGGTAAAACCTTACAAAAAATAAAATACATTTATATTTACAAATGGACTATAGTCCTATAATACAAACATGAATATTTAGTGAAGAACCAACTTCACATGGAGTGCCAACCCCAACTAGCCAAGTACCCACTTGACTAGGCTTTAACAAGCACCCACATGCAAGTAAGCACAAACCCTCTAGATTTATTAGAACCAAACCAAACACCAGATTAATTTTATCACCTTTATAACCCATTATTTCTCATACAACATATTATTATTTTCTTCTTCAGATCTTCACACACTTGTATTCCTCTCAAACTGACCTCTAGCCTTCTTTGCTCAACTACACCTCTTCTTGACTTGATTAGGTCATATGACCTTGATCCTCATACACATAACCTATATCAAGTATTCATAATTGATCCTGTATATTCATATTATGGTTTATAATACCTCCTTCTACTCTAAAATATGTTATTATATTCACTTTTCCTCTTCACACCCAAATAGGCCTACAATTGACTAGTATTTATACAAGTCTCTTGTTCATATCCTTCTTAGTTGGATAAACACCCTTACCCTCTTAGGTAAGCCATGAAATTTATCTTATTACATATCATATACATATATAAAACATTATTTGAGTCACTTTATGTTTGACCTACCTTAATTTGGCCTTATCTAACCTCTAGGCCTCATGGAGACCTAATCCTATTAGGTCTATTTATGACACATTACACATTGCCTTGATTGGAGTACTTTCAAAAAATTCACATGGAAGTAACATATCATATTACACTTAAATATACCCATAATAAGATCATATGGGTTTCATAACACTTCTTAGCCTCAACCACCACTTGAAACACACCATTATCACTATTCACAATTAGTCCTATGCATACCCAAAAAGTTTGTCTTGAACAATTGAAGCATAAACACATTTTTTCAAAATAACCATGGTAAAATATAACACAAATAATATAAATTACCTCAAGTTCATCACCACATTCTTTAGACTTCACAAATTATGGAAAAAGTACTCAAACCTTTCTCTACAAGTAGCTCACTTAGAACTACCAACTAGCCTCAAAACACACTCATTTAAACTTGAAATTATGAAACATGATGGAACACACTCAATTAATTAAAATGAATTAATATGATCCAAAAAAATCCTTATAACCACCTCAAAAAAAATCATAATTTATAATGGAAACTATTGGTCTTGTAGACTAGATTGTTGACCTTCTCTCTCTCAGACCTTACTCAGCCATACAAGCCATTTTGGATTTAATGTTTCAACATATTTAATTGAAAACCAAACCTTTTAAAAATTATTATAAATACATTAAAGCAATAAACATCAATATCATATGCATTATATCTATTAACTCATGACATAGAGCCTCAAACTCATCACTACAACTTGCTTACCTAAAACTACCAGTTTGCCTTTAGATATAATCATGGTGAAAATGACCTTCAGGACCTATATAACCATTTAAAGAGACTCCTTTCACACTATTATAATTTTTAAATTAAATGACTACATTAATAAAAATTTTATTCAAAACAACTAAAAATGTCTAAATTCTACTATTTTTTTGTAGCTCAATTATAAATGAGTAAATAAATGACTAATTTGGTCATCGACTAAAAAATTATTTAATCATACAAATAAAAATGACTAAATAGTTACTCACACAAATAAAAATTATACAAAACTTATAAAAAATTATGATGGGAGTGTATTCATTAAATATTTCCTTATTTTGTTAGTTGGTAATTATCCTGACACTAAGGCATTTTGGGTTATAGCAGTGACTTGCATGGGTGATAAAGATTGTTTGGAGAGGACTTGGAGACTTCTAAAAAGTTGGGCAAGGACTTCAGAGCTTGCTACAAATAATTTAAAGTCAGTGAGGCCCTCTATAGTGAAGTTAGATTTGGGGACACCCTCTACAGTAAATTCAAAGGTAATTCAAAACCCTCATTACATTAAACACAAAATCTATAGCTTTCTAATTAGAAACTTACAGTAGTTACATATGCTACTAAGTACCAAAACCATATAGGTAGTTAATGGTTCAAGGGACTATTTTTTAATTAGTATTGATTCAAAAATATATTATAGATGGGGAGTTTATATTTATATTCATTCCTTTCTGTTACCAAAATTCTTAGTACTGATTAAAAAGTCATTCTATTAAAAGAAATCCCTATGGGTTTTATATTCATTCCAAAAATTTCTCCCTAGGGAAGCTACAAATTCTTAGAGAGATTTCCCAAGGTCTTGGTTTCCTTCATATAGGGTTGAAGGAAGCTACAAGCTTCAAACCTTTCACATTCTAAAAAATGACTTTTCATATACCCACCCCTTAATACGACCTATTACAACATATACTTTTTTACACGTCTTAAAAAGACCACCAAATATATTTTGAATACATATTAGAAAGCATAAAAACAAGAAAAAGACAAAAGAGGAGGACACCCAAGATTTTTTGGTGCCATGTTGATGCTCACTTGATGCTCATTACTCCTTTGCATACTCGGCTTGCTTATTCTTTAGTTGTTAATTACTGATTCTCCCATTGGTACACTATGAAATCACTAGGCCACTTATATTCTTAGATCTAGAGTAGGTTGGCCTTGTGATATTTCCATCCTTGGTATAACAACACTTTGACATTAATGATGAACTTTGCATATCCAACATCTAGAGCAATTATTCTATCCAAAATGACATTGAAATTGAGAATATTTATGTTTTGATATTTTTTCAAGAAATTAATGACTTGAGAAACTGTTTTACCATATTCACTTTTCCATGCATCAAAAATTTTGATCTTTTTATCTTATATCAAAATAGAATGAATAAAATGGTGTTTAAATGTATCAAAAGAATCAATATTTGCTTGCATTTTCTACTTCTCACCATTCACATACTAAAATTCATCCACGATCATTTTTACTATCTTCTCTATTGGCTTGAGTGAGGACAAAGCACCTGAATCTCTTTTTTGAACTTTTCACAAGGCTAACAATGTATGGTGTGTAGATTACCATTTCTTGTATATTAGATCCAAAATATAAAGATTGACCTTGAACTGATCAATGGCCTAAGACAAGGAAGAACAACATTCATGTACATCTCCCAAATTGTCAACAACCAATTTTATTCTGTATTCCAAAATATTCTCAAACACCTCAAGGATTTTTAATTTTGCCTCATCCTTTGTCTTATCATTTTTCATTTTCAAATCTTTAATTTCTTTCTCCAACTTCAACTTCAATGCATTCAACTAATCAAATGCGACTATATTATCACTAGTTATTTGTGGCATAGGGTCTTCATATGGCATAATTAATTGGCTTTAAGAGTCACCACCCTTCAAATTCTACTTTAGTTTGACATTTTCCAAATATAACCTATTCACTTCATCATTCATCTCAATTTGAGTTTTATCATAGTCGATCAATCTTTGCTCCATTTTCTTGACAATAGCTTGTGTGAATATTATAGAGTACAAAGTAAGGATGGCAGCTTCAAGCACTGATGTATCCTTAAATGTTTTCACCATAGCTATTCTCCTCAACTCTTGGACTACATCAAGCAATCTTGGCTTGTTGGTGTTCTTCTATTTGGCCCATATTGCTAGATTTTCTATTTTTGGGTTAAACTCATAACCACTAACACCATCCTCATAATCAAACTCAAAAACCATCATGGGGTCATCTTGATTTCTCACTTGGTCCATTGAAAACATTTTATTCAATTCAAGGCTATGAATTATTAGCATATTACTCTTCAAAACAATTTGTCTAGCCTCATCAGGGCTAACATTTATTTCATCAATTTTAAAATCCTTAAAAATTTGTGTCATAATTTGATCATGTTGAGATTCACAGCACCCATTTTATTTATTTCCACCTTTTCTTCAAATTCTTTCATCTTCATTTGAACCAAAAATATTTGAATTATAGGGTATTGATGAAATCATCATCCTTGATGAACCTCATAGAAGCCACAACCCTTTCATTTTCTTGTAGTTCAAGCTCACATTGTGCTTGTTCATCCATTCTTACTTCTAGTTTGTGTGCTTCTATTTATTGACTAATAAGGGGTTGATCAAATTCCTTTTCCTCTCCCATATTCCTCAAAATATTAGCCATCTCCTCAACCAACTCCTTCAGTCATTTCATATGGAACTAATGGAGAAACACCATCAGTCTTTTGCCTTTTAGTAGGTGGTGAAATAGGAATAGATGGATCTTACATTGACATTGTATCTAGACCAGGTTATTGAATCATAACTCCTATTATATTTTTGACAAGGAGGCTAGTATCTTTTGTAGGCTACTTCTTAGACTTGCCATATATTTTTTTCAAAATTATCAATTATCAAATCTATTATTTTTAAAGGGTCCTTCTCTTCAACAAAAAATCCAAAAAAATTAGGGTTTTGTTTTATTTTGTTATCCTCAAACTTCTTCATAATTTCCCATTTTCTTTTCCTATTATATACCACTTGAAAAGTGACACAATTTTTGATCACGTCCTCATCAAAATTGATTTGATGGGATATTCCCATCATGGTAAGGATGATGTGTCTAACAAAGTTCATGTGACCCTCTAGATCACAAACCCTTTCTATCCCTAATTTAAAAGAATATTTAGCCTTCAAATAGGCTTGAAACTTCTCCAAGGTTTATGCACCAATGTACACCAAACACAGTGCAATATGGAAGAAATGTTCCCTTCTTTTTTTCATCGTATCTTTCTTCATATAGAGAATCTGCCACATGAATTCAAGAAAATCAATTCTATTTGGCATAAATTTTGGAAACACATAGGGTGGTTGAGTACACCCATATACTCTAATTATAGTATGGTCAAGCAATAAATACCAATTAGCAAAGTTATAAGCAAGATTTTCTAACCTCTTTGGCCAATCTAGGAAAAAAGCTACTAAGGGAATTCATTATTATGACTGAGAAACCATCATAGAACACAACTTAGTTACTATTCTAAAAATGAGTGTCCCATTTTTAACACTAACACTGTGTAGGTAATCTCTATCCCTTTTGATCAATCATGCTCAAGTCCATCCTTCTTGGCCAATTCCTTCTAATCTAATATAGAATTAAATGACATAATAAATAATAATATTTAAAATCCATAGGTGTCTTGTTCTCCCTTATTTTAAAAAATTTGTCATGCAATTTCTAATCAATAAATGATGCAAAATCATACTCAACATTAGCCTCTAGGTTCTATATTATCATGGCCATCATCGTCATGCCAATTGGCATTCTATCTTGGGAATCAAGTCCTAACACTTGATATAAATTAAAATATGTCCTTTTGAAATACACAACAAAGTCATCAACTAGAAAAGGATCAATTATAGTGGTTGGGATTGCAATCCTTCTATTTTTAGCCCCTTTCCTTATGTACATGGGAAAATCATCACTCCTATGTGTATTTCTTAGACTAGTATATTCTTGTTCACTCTTCTTCAAGTCAATTTTTTTGAGGTCTTTCTTGTTGAGCATGAAGTAATAAATGATTACATTTTTGTCCACAACCACTAATGGTGAACCATTTGGAAACCTAATAGTTTTGGTGGTTGTATGATAGTGTTATGCCAATATCCTGATCAAATCCACATCAATGAATACATTTGGCACCACAATCTTAGCCAAATTCAAATTCCATGGGTTTGTAACTAGTCCCTATCCATCTTACTTTTCACAAAAATACCAAAAAAGGTTCCATCCTAACATAGGGACTCTAGCATCCTGACACCCCTCTGCTACATCCTTTAATAGTTTATTATACCCTATGTCAATGGAATTTAGCAAAATATCCAATAATGACTATTGAAGGGGTCACTTTCTAGGAATAGGGGGTTCAATACTCTTACTTATAGACTTAGATTTCTTACCTGCCATTGTTTAAACTAGGGTTTTGATAGTCACTCTACCAAACTAGTTGAAAATAAAGCACAAACTAAATACCAACTTTTATGAAGAGAGTGATGAGGTAAACTTACTCGATTGGAAGATGACCAAAGTGTACACACATAACTTTAATTTACCATCTACAATCACCACTAAATTTTCTTGAATGATTAAATATAGATAAATTTCAAATTTTATTCTGCTACAGAGCCAATCATTTCACCATTACTCTAGTTCATGCCATGAAATTGATAAATCTTAGTATTCAAGTCTTTCAAACATAGATTATTGATTTGGTCCAATCTAATGGTTGGGTACGTACTTCAATCATAAGCATCAATGATGACCATTATGAGGTGGTGATATAGTCATTTTAACATTTAATACTTTGTTGCATCACCATAAGACCTATTTATATCTATCACAGGATCGTAAGATCTTTTGGATGGCTATATCTAATCTTTTAGTACTTACCACCACCTTGTAAGCCTTGATACACATCATCATGGGATAGAAAGATGCATATTACCCTTTATACCTCATACCACATTACCACCAACCTTTGATCTAACCATTGTAGGCTATGAGATCCTTTGGCATCCCTTCCCTATTTATCATATCACTACAAACACTATGAGATCCTTTGGAATCCTTTCACTATTTATCATATCACTACAAACATTGGATTTAACTGTGGTGAGAGCATGAGATATACTTTATATAACTATTACCGCTTAGTAGTAGCCCATAAAACCTTCTTTGAACTATTACAAGGTTGTGCTATGTGTTAAGATGCTCCTAATAGGGTTCTTGATTAGATAAATCATTTTTTCTAATTCATATGTACCTTTTATAGTTAAATTTTTTACCTAAGGTGTCAAGGAAAATATATGAAAAATATAGAGTGCAGACTTTAGAGAGTTAATATCTCTAACTATGTGTATTAGGGTTTAGGTGGCTAATGTCCATTGATTGACCCTTTACCAATGAGACATTATGTGATATAATAATAAAATTGATGATAATATTGAAATAACAATATATGTGTCTCATTTATTACAAATGGTGGGATGGCGGGATACATGTTACCCCTTATACCTCATACTATGTATCACCAACCTTTGATCTGACCAGCATAGGACCATGGGATCTTTTTGCATCCCTTCACTATTTACCATATCACCACAAGAATTATATTTAACTATGGTGGGATTGTGGGACATACTTTATATAACTATTACCACTTACAACTAGCCCACAAGACCTTTTATGAAATATTGTAGGGCCATGGTAACCCATCTCTATATACCACAACACCACAAGTAAAGTTCCTACATGTTATAGGGAAGTGGCAACTATATTTTCACTTCCTTTGGTTCTCACACACCCACAAAAGCTATTTAAATGTACTACAGGGACGTGATAAGAGACCAAAAACACATCAATGATCAAAATACAAATGTCTTTCACATGGACATGATATAGGATGCTTATGAATGACTCCTATAATAATTATAAAAGGAATGTGGACTTTTAGGATGAATTTTTTGAATTTTGGAAAAGATGCCTCAAATAAATGTGGTCTCATGGTGATCAAATTCCATGACAAGAGAATTGTTATGGATTGTCATGGCATTCCATCACCATGAGACCACATTTCTTTGAGGCATTTTTTCAACTAGTTCACTACCTTGTCTATGTTATTGTTTACTATTATGCTTTGATATATTTATTCCAAACATCCATAGCTTGTTTGAAAGCACTTGTTTTAGGTTTTTAGCCATAAGAACAAGGAATTGAATTGTTTAAAAAAATGATTTGGTAGGCATGTATGAAAAATGTGGTAGCATAGACAAGGTAGTGAGCTATTTGAAAAATGCCTCAAAGAAATGTAGTCTCATAGAATGCCATGACAAGAAAATGTAATTGGCAGCTACTCATAGTTATTAGTTATTCAATGTGAAGTAATTGCATAACTACTTAAGTTTACTTTATAAAAACTATATTGTAATTGAAAATTCGTCATCTATCAGCATCTAGTTATTAGTTATGAAATGGGAAGTAACGCTATGAGTTTGAAAGATGTGCAATACAATGTAATAAATAATTTGAATATAAACTACAAAAATATATTCTTTATAATTCATTATTTAAACTCTCTATTTTAGTTTCTCTCTATAAATCTATGGCTATGGAAATGCCTTTCAATTAAAAAAATAGTTTTTGTCTCTTAGTCTACAATTTTTAAATTTTTTTTTAAATCTAATTTTTTTTAGATATTTTAAGAAAATATTAAACTTTTGTTTTGCCTATTTTTTCCCCAAAATATTTTTTTGCTATGTTTAAAACATCACAAATGGATCAATTTCGAAGGTTGACTACAGATCAATACCATGCATTTGATGAGAGAGTAGCCGATGAGAGGGACATGGACAAATATACATGTCCATGTAATGATTGTTTTAGAGGAAAGGTGAGAAAAATAAATATTACTTATCGACATATGACAATATATGGTCATAGTGGTATAATCCCTTGGCATACAATTATTACAAAGATATGATAGAATTACAGAGTGTGAGAAATTAGGAGACAACAAACATAGATGAAGTGGCACCAAACATAGATGAAGAGGTGGTAATGTTAGATGAAGGGTGTGAATTTGATAGAATGTTGAATAAGGATCTAAATGATGATTGGGCCCTATTTTTAAAGGATTATTTAAAGCCTATTTATGCTAATTACAAGTTAAGTCATTTGGCAACAATCCTTCAAATTCTTAACTTGCAAGTGGTGTTTAGTTCAACAAATGAGAGTGTAGATTAGTTATTGGCATTATTAAGTTCACTATTACCACCTGACTCCACATTTAAAACAAAATGAATTCAATGTAAAAATCAAATCACTAAGCTAGGATTAGGGTATGAAAACATCCACACATGTGTGAATGGTTATGTATTATTTCACAATAATCTTTCAAGTGAGAGTGAATGTCTAAAATGTCATGAAGCGAGGTATAGACAAGGGTTGATATTATTTGTGGTTCCTAGAAATATTTTTCACCACTTTCCAATAATCCCATGATTACTCTAAATGTATAGGTGCAGACATTGCTAAACTTATGTAATGGCATGCCCAAAATAAGAGCACTGATGAAAAATAATGACATGTGCCTGATTCTAATACATGGATAGAATATGATAATAGATGTCCTAATTTTTATCAAGATCCTCATAATATAAGGTTTGGTTCAGCTCTAGATGGGGTGAACCCATTCTTAGATCAAATTAATAAATGGGGAACTAAGCCAATGTTTTTAATAAATTATAACTTGCCTCCATGGTTAGCAACTAAACCACTTTTCTTAATACTATCATTGATTATCCCAGGAAATAAAAGTGTGACTTTAGATACAATAGATGCTTATCTAGAGAAATTATATGATGAGCTAATGGAATTATGGAAAGGAATTGAAGCAATTCAATCTTTAAGGGATGGTCATTCAATGAAATTCACTTTAAGAGCTTTTATATTGTTTATGATTCATGATCTTCCTCCATAGGTCACATTGTTTGGTCTTAGTATTCATGGATACCATGGATGTCATGCTTGCAACTTTAAGGATTTTTTAAAACACTCAAGAAATTTTTGTAAGTGTATTTATTGTGGACATCATAGTTACCTTAAAATGGATCATCCATATCATCAATAAAAAACATGTTTCAATGGTCAAGAAGAGAATCATGAAGCACCATTACAAATATTGGGTGATTGCATTGTTGACAATGGACAAAAAAGAATTTTATTTGTTGAAAATGATGGGATTTTTTGTAGTAGATATGATCCATGTAATGAAAGTGGTGTAAAATGGTTCTACATATTTTATAATTTACCATACATTAAGGATATAGCCATTAGGCATACTATTGACTTTATGCATACTAAGAAAATTATAGCCTATGATATTACAGAAAATATTTTTGGTGCTTTTGATACTATTTCATCATGTGAATACTTTTGACAACTAAAGATTCATTGAAATATTTAGGTTGAAAAATCTGCTGATGAAAAATATAGAAAACCTAGTGCTCCTTATGCCTAGACAAAAGAACAACATGCACAATTTTTATAGTTGATGTCTCAAACTCACTTTTCCACTAGATATGTAAGTAGTATTATTAGAATCCAAACTGGCATTCATGGCTTAAGAGGCCTCAAGATCCATGAATATTATGTCATAATCAAGAATATTTTACCTATTATTGTAAATATATCAATTTTGGCAAAGGGGCCAAGATTGACAATTATAAGGTTGGGCCTAATATTAAAGAGAATGAGTTTACATGTATTAGATACTTCTAACTTTTATAGTTTGAGGGAGGAGGTTATTGAAGTCCTTTATCTATTGGAATGGAAATTTTCACAAATAATCTTTAACATTTCTATGCATCTTTTGATACATCTACAATATGAACTAGAGCAGTGTGGCCCAGTAAGAATGAGATGGATGTATCCTATAGAATGATATATGAAGGTTTTGAAAAAAATTGTTTGTACTAGGGCAAAACTAGAAGGCAACATGTCTAAGACATATTCAATGCAAGAGGCCATGGGATTTTTCATAGAATATATGAAGGATTTTAAAAATGTCAATCAATGTGTATGGGATGATGAAAAATATGAGATTATTACAAGGCATTGAATGTCACTTTAATCTATCACATCAATAAAGAAGTATGATACATGCCTATATTCTTCAAAGCACATGTTTGTTCGATAATTGGTGTAGGTATAAAAAATTTACACAATAATTTATTTACTCAATTGAATTTACACATTTATATTAATAATATTACTATTTGTAAATTAATATTCTATGATAAAATATGAATAAGAGAATCAATCTTGGATGCAACATCGACCTCAAAAGTGCAGATGTCATGATTTGATTGGAGGTGATTCTTTTCCAAAATTTGAAGAATGGATTGATAATGCAGTCCATGATGAAAAAGAATAAGGTCAAGATATAAAAATTGAGGAAATTTATCTTTCACAATCTCCACATTTATGGGATATGCATTTTAGTGGAATGTGGGCCTATGGTAGTCATTTAAGAGTGGAAGAAAAAGACAAAGGAAAGACAAATTGTGATTGTGTTGTTAGTGTTGAATTTCTTCATGAAAATGAGAAGAAATTTTATGTTGGATTCATCAAATAATTATTCAAGTGGATTTTGGTGAAAATAGTCCTTTATTCTTAAAATTTAAGTAGATTTAACCATCCATA
This sequence comes from Torreya grandis, assembly GCA_037957365.1. NCBI lineage: Eukaryota > Viridiplantae > Streptophyta > Pinopsida > Cupressales > Taxaceae > Torreya > Torreya grandis. The sequence goes on along the minus strand of JARHVA010008574.1, from coordinate 436,362 downwards.
GTATAATTCGAGGAGTATGGATTTGTATATGTAAATACAGGACATTTTTTATCAAAGATGGATGAGTTGTATGTTTCCCCTCTTAAAATGAACCAATCACTTCTAATTGATGATGTGAAAATTCCAATATGGTCATATGTCATTCAAATAGTGTCTCATTCCAAATGAAAACTCATGGAAGTTGTCAATATAATGCCTGATGGGCAATATGTTAATTTATAAGAAACATTTAAAGAAGTGAGTGGAGATGAGATGGAGTGTTTGAAGAAGAGATTTTGATTACCAATGAAGAGATTAGGAGAGATAATGTATTACATGTCATAGATGAGGATGAGGATGAGGAAGAAAATCAAGTAGATGTAGATAGGAGTGATCAATATTGATAAGTGTCAATATCCAATTCAAACAAGGGATAGTCATATTGATAGTCTGATACCTATAATTGTAAACATCTTGGTTTTTTACTATAAATTAATTTTAATATGTAAACATAATTATTTTTTAAGTTTCCATTTGTAGTTATTAGTGGATTGGAAATTCGATAGTTATCAACTTATGAACTCAATAAATTTTTATTGATTCAAGTTGTTGATTTATACATTATTATTTATTTAGACTTTAGGAAATGAGGAAAAGGACATAAGGTGAAAATTAGTCAATGATAGTGATCATAATTCAAAATTTTCATTGACAGATTATGAATGCTTTTATAGAGAAAAAGTGACCAAGAATAATGAATATTTATTGAGTCTTGGTTTGACAAACATGAAAGTTGTAAATCCACTAAGTAGTATATTATTTATTTAATAATGTTTAATGAAATTTTACAGGTAAGAGATTTATTTATATAAGACATAATATGATATTTTTTAATTTTATAGGCAAGAAAAAGAGTGCAAAAAAATGTGGAGAAAAAGCAAAATGAAATAAAAGATACAGTGCTACCATCTCATAGAAGCCAACACATTTGTGATTCAACAAATGTAGTTGGTGAAAATAATAGTTGTGATGATGTGTAGCTTGATATAGCATATGGTGATGTGTAGATTGATATAACACATGGTGATGTGTAGCCTGATATAACACATGGTGATGTGTAACCTAATATAGCACATGGTGATGTTCAACATTGTGATGATCTCTTATCATAAAGTATAAGAAAGATTATTGAAAAAAATTAGAGCAAAGGAAAAACAGGTATGTAGATGATTTATTCAACATTAAAAGATGTGTTTGAAGTGAAATCTATGGAGACTAGTATTGATCTACCTACTCATACCACACTTGATGTGGCTAAGGAGCATGAAGTTTTAGTTAATGAAAGTCATGAAGAGAGATCGATTGCATTTGTTGTGCCTCAGAGTGCACCTATTACGTCTATAACTTTTGATGGAACTAGTAGATCAACTAAAAATACTGGTAGTGGTTTAATATAAGATGCATCTTTGTTTGTGAAAAGATAAATATTGAGTCAAAATTTATATATATCTATAGAGAGGAATGTAAAAGAATTAAAATTATAAGGAAAAAATCCATTCTTGGTTGAGGTATCAAGAGATGATAAGCCCATTAGGCCAAATGTTATAAAGTGGGCCTTTAAGTTGGGTGTAAGATGTAGAGCCCATTTGCATATTTACAAATCAAGTTTTACAAATAAATATCCATAAACTATGGAAAATTTTATGTAAAAAATGGAAAATTCTTTCGATACTACTAGTGGACAAATCTCTAGAAAATATTACAAGCAAAATATGAGAATTTTGATGAATAATTTTAGATACAATTACATAAAAATAAGCATGAAGTGAAAAGAGAGGTTAGACTCTACTTTATCTCCCAAATAGTGGGAGGAAATGAAAGAATGTATACATTTCAAAGAATATTTGGTAAAGAGTAATAGAGTCAAGAGAACAATATATAATGTGAGGAATCGATATAATTTGGGCGAGGCAGGTTGGAGGCCATAATGGACAAATTTGTAGTAAGTGTATCTCTTTTTGGTTTAATTTACATTGTGTTATTTATTTAATTTTTTTTTATTGAAATGACTAAATATTGAAATTGACATTGTATTTTATGTGGAAAATAGTAATAGAGAAGCAGGTGCAGAAGATATTGTCAATTATATGGTAGCACTAGATCGACCTAGTAAAACTAAGAGTGGGATGAAGTGGAAATCTGGTTTATCAACAGAGATCTCATAGAAATCTATTAAATTCCTAATAGGAACCTCTATAGATCATGTCAAATTAGATGAAAGATAACAATAGGTAATGAGTTACATATTCGGTCTCACTCAGCAAGTTTCACAGTCGGTTGCCTCTATTAACCCTATAATTTCTACATATAATGAACACAAATCCATGGATTTAGCTGAGGTAATAAGCTCTATTGATCTCATTTATTCTTGTTTTTAAATTATATATATATATATATATATATATGCCTCTTAATATGTATATTATTGAAATCTGAGCATAAAATAATCTAGCCTATTTTCCTTATTGTTGGAGTGATCTAGAAAATGTTCTTTTGGACAAATTTATAGCTTGCATTCTTTACTTGACTATTGAATGCTTTGTATATTTTTTTTCATAATGGTTAAACCACATGTAGAGCAATTTTATCAAAGCAATAGGAAAATAAAAGTGCCTTCATGATGTCAATAGAGATGCTGATATTGATAGTGATCATGATGAACTAGACAAGAATGTGCAGCACAATCATCATAGTTGTGTTGAATTAGTTGAGGTAATATAATACTTGTCAGTTATCTATCCCAATGTTTTTTCATTATTCATGCTTAAAATGTTTTATATATCAATATAATATGCATTTTTTGTTTTGTTTTTTAAGATAATTATTGATAAAATCCAAAAATGGGATAAATTCTAGGTGTTGGATCTATTTGATGGTGTTGTTTTGGGCATTGGGAAGATTCACTCACTATCTATTGTACATGGAGTCAAATTGAAAGGAATAAGAGATGAAAATGTAAATATTTTAAAGGTCACAATTAAAATACCCCTTGCTTATGAAGACAAAGTAGATTGATCTGTCTGTCTAAAAGAGAAAGAAGGGACCTTCACATGGTGGCCACTAAAATATTTGAAAAAATGACATAGTAGATGTTTATTATATACTAGATGTTAGATAGCTTGGCCCACTAATTTATGCAATAGTTTAAATATTTTCATGTTTAGGGATATTCTTAGTGTTTTTTGTCTATTTTGGAGTTGTATAATTTTTATTAAAAAAACATTTTAACTCAGTTTTCTCATTCACAGCACTGAGAAACACACTTTGTATTAACACATTTTCCAAATCAAAGATACATATTTTTGTCTTGTATTTACTGTAAGAACAGATTTTCTCAATAAAATTTCATTATTTTTCCTTCTTAATAGCTATTTTTTTATGTGCAAATGAATTATTGATTATGTTTTTATATTTTTTGAAGTCTCATCATTATGTCATATGTTTGGTAGCACATGTATCTAATACCTAAACATTTATTAATTCATCCTAAGTTTCAAATTAGAGTAAGCTATAATCCCTAATGTTGTAAATGTTGATTCATAATAAATATTCATGGATTCATCATAGTCATGCTCTACATATTGAGAAAAATAATATTTATGCATTTTATGTGGTCTGTGAATAAAATTAAGGATCACTGCCATACAACATGGGCCATTTAAAAGTCTTATGGACACATGAATCCAAGACTATTGTTAGTGATATAATTGGATGTGACATAAATAGTTTCCAGTGTAATTAGAGCTAATTTTCTTGTGCCTTATATTAAGGTACTCTTATTACTTAATTGGAGGTGACTTAAGCAATCTACAGCCTAATTGGAATTACCTTTCATGTACTTAATATTACAACTTAAATTTTTTCATACTCTTGTCAGCTATAAATTAAGAATAATTTAATGGAGTCTTAATCAATATGGTATGTGACAAATCTAAAATATGAGTCTAAAAATCTAACATCTCTCTACATTTTTTAGATAGATATATTTAAAATACCTATACTACTACTACTTATACATCCAATGGAAGCTGAAAATATACCCCCAACTACAGAATGTAACAAGTGAAAAAGTATAATGGGTGTCTGTAATATTCATTTATAATACATATTTAAGTTTTTATAAATTCTTCTTTTTAGAAGTGAGCATTTACAATTACATCGATTATATATATTTTATATTATAAGTCTGGAAAGAGGATGTAGAGCCCAAGTACAAAAAGCCCAAGGGGTAGTAAAATAGGGCAAAGGCCACTACTAGCCAAAAAATAGGGGATAGACAAAAGAAAAATAGGTTAAAAAAACAAACTAAGGATTAACCATAATAAAAACACTAGTTTTGATCAAATATTTCCAATCTTCTTTGATGAACTTGAGAAGGTCCTCCATGCTAGCAAATTTTCCTTCTATATCTTTATCTTCTTCTAGGAAGTCTTATAGAAGCATTAGGTAAAAATCTACATAGCGTAAAACTTTTGAGAAAATAGTGGTTAGCACCTTCATTTTATTCTGAAGGGAGTGCAAACACTTCACTTCATTCAACTCCCTTTCAATCTGATTCTCCTCTTCACTGGTATCCAAGAAATCCTCCTTTTCAAAATCATAAGTGGAGTCATTTAGAACCTCAAAATAACTGGTTCCTCCTCCAATTTCTTGTAATGTCCCCAAATTTCTGTTAAAATGGTTTAATTAATTTAATTAATTTAAGTTGTCCAAAAATTAAGATTTCTTCAAAAGGATAACTTTAATTAATTAATTTAATTATTATGGAAATAAATAAAATAACATATTAAATAAAGTTGACTTCTTCTAGAAGTTTCCTGGGAGCCTTTAAAATAAGCTGAGGGCAAAGCATTTGGAATATCTTTTGTTGCTAAAATATTCTGAGTATTGTGAAGCTTGAATCTGTGATTCAACTAAAATCTCTGAGGACACAAACCTTCAGTAGATTGGAGAAGAGTTGGATGAAAACCTAACACTTTTTAGGGGTGGATTCGTGACGGAATTCAGATTGTGCTTATTGATCAGATCTGGGGCTTCAGAGGTCATTCACTGGGTATATCAGGTGTTCAGTGTATGCAGAGGTTTCCAGGTATTTATTCATTAAATTTGATTTAAGATTTATATATATATATATATATATATATATATATATCTTTAGATCAAGTGCTATATGGAATTCACACAGATTGGTACCAGGTTGTACTAGCAGATTCAGAAAAGGGAAGAAGGGCACAGTTCACAGTTGCAGGCCGTAGAGTATTACAGTGACCGACATCAATAGGTAAACCAACATCGGCTGATCAGTGACTGACATCAGCTAGCAGACAGTCATAGGCAGGTAGAAATCAGACACAGGCAATCGATGATGGCAGTTTATCAACTGACATCGACAGAATCACTGACATCGATGACTGCATTTTTGACACAGTGTCCAGATCTGTACATACTTCTAGGTTCTTGGTTATTTGGACTTCATTATACTTTCTATAGTATTGTTGTGTACTATAATTTTTATTATTCACTGTTAAAGCAAATCTGGGCAATATATTTTTGTATCAGCATACTCTAAATGCAAACAATCAGATTTATATCTTTGTCTTGTAAGAACCTATATATTTTGTGTCTCTAAATTTAGAAAGGGAACTTTCAGTGGTATCAGATCCATGCATCTTGCCAGCCTGTAGGGGTAAAATATATTTTATTTCTATACATCTGGGAGGATTTGATATAACCCATAGATACTTTACACGTAGTAGAGCTGAGTACGAGCAAGAGTTGGGTTTAGGACAGGAACCTATCATGGCCAAAGAATAGGGGAATGCCCATAGAAATCAGGATGAGGTAGAAAGAGAGATGATGAGGACCCTCATCACTATCCAGCCTAGGATTGTTTAGGCTCTAGACCGATTACAGGATACTATGGATCATTTAGAGGTGGATAGACATAGAGGTAGGAAGAATAGATCAGTTTCAGTGATAGGTAGTCATCATACCCATCAATCCAGTCAACATAGTCACCATTCCCATTCTTCAGTGGGGAGCTCTCGTCATTCCTCTAGGCAAAATCATCATCATACACCTACTCCAAATAGACCATTACTACCTCAGTTTGTACCAGGTGGACAACCAGTACAGGTGGAGCCACCAGAGATTGGGTTCCAAGAGTCCATTTTGGCAACTACAGTAGAGTGGAGAGCTTTACCCCCAGAGGTTAGGGAGGTTTTTCCTTTTCCCCAGTATTTTGTGTAGCGTAGAGACATAGCCAGATTCAGGGGAGATTGGGGTAATAGACCACCACAGTAACAACATAATCATGACCTCAATAGAGATATGGGGAAGATTACATTGGCTCCATATAATGGCTCTAGAGAGACTAGTGCAAGAGCTTGGGTCCACAAGCTGGACATATATCTTTCTTTGAGGCCCATGCCTGAGCGTGAGGCCATTCAGTTTGTGGTGTTGCATTTAGTGAGGATTACATATGATTGGTGGCACCATGGATTGGTCACCTAGGATCACGCCTTAGTTCATTCCTATGCTGAGTTCACTGAGTGACTCATTACACGATTTGACCGTAAGGATACAGAACTTTACTACAGGGAGTTGGCTCATCTTAGACAGAGTGGTCATGCAGAAGCTTATAGTAATGAGTTTCAATGTATTGTGGTTATGGTACCTGATATGCCTTAGAGATGGAGTGTGATGTTATTTATTAAGGGATTACAGGATAGACTTAAGGGACTGGTATGTGCTTTCCAACCAGCCCCTCTTAAGGATGCCATTGATGTGACATTGAGACTGGATACTATTCCCACTTCTTATCAGGGTGATAAGAAAATAGCCATGAACTCTCAGCCTATACAGAAGGCCAATGCACCACAAAATAAAGAAGGTTCATCCTCTATAAATCCTTGGATGAATCAGGAGACTAGGAATGACTTGAGGAGGAAAAAGTTATGTTTTTCCTGCAAAGATCCATCGAAACCAGGACACCGTTACATGGGTAAAGGAAAGGTTCATTTGATTGAGGTAACTTCTGAGTGTGGAGATGAGGAGGTTCTTGATACTGACATTGAGGATAATATTGAGCAGGTTCAGACACAGTTAAAGTTAGACACCCCGGAGCCTTTGGCGTCATCCAAAGCAATTATGGATACCCTCTCCAGTTATCCTAACTTTCATGCCTTTTGGTTGAAAGGTACACTTAAGGGTAAGTGGGTCGTGAGCTTGGTAGATACAGGTGCTACACATAACTTCATTGACCAAAAGTTAGTGGGAAGGCATGGATTATAGTATGAGAAGTTTGGTGGTTTTGGAGTAAAGGTGGCAGATGGTGCAGTTTTGGGTTGTACCAAATGGATTCCATAGCTTAGTATTCAGATGGGGGATTACACTCTAACTGATGATTTTTGTGTGTTTCCTTTAGAGGATTATGATGTGATCTTGGGCATGTAGTGGTTATAGGGTATTGGGCATTACATTATTGATCACCACCATATGCAATTAGAATTCCTTTCTGGGGGAAAGAAGATTATCTTGAGGGCAGCACAAGATGGAGGACTTAAGGAGGGGTCATCTCACAAGATGGAGTCTCATTTAATGGGTGATGAGGTAAATGATTCTATTTGTTGCATTACATTTTCACCCCCAATTAGGAATCATCATTCTTATGGGGATTTGGAGAGCATGGTAATCAGAGTAGCACAATGGTCTTTTGCGAAGACTAAGGTATGTGATGGTGAATTTGCTAATTACATGTTGAGAATTATCACACTACTCTCTAGGAGAAATAAGGAGAATTTATTCATAGATATTTTCAAACATGGTGTTTTTGATAGAAGAGTTTGCAAATTTTTGAGAATAATATGGAATCCTAGAAGTTGGTGTTGGGTATTAGGAGTGAATTGCTTGAGGACAAGTAATCTCCAGGAAGGGAGGATTGTAATGTCCCCAAATTTTTGTTAAAATGGTTTAATTAATTTAATTAATTTAAGTTGTCCAAAAATTAAGATTTATTCAAAAGGATAACTTTAATTAATTAATTTAATTATTATGGAAATAAATAAAATAACATATTAAATAAAGTTGGCTTCTTCTAGAAGTTTCCTGGGAGCCTTTAAAATAAGCTGAGGGCAAAGCATTTGGAATATATTTTGTTGCTAAAATATTCTAAGTATTGTGAAGCTTAAATCTATCATTCAGCTAAAATCTCTGAGGATGCAAACCTTCAGTAGATTGGAGAAGAGTTGGACAAAAACCTAGCACTTTTCAGGGGTGGATTCGTGACGGAATTCAGATTGTGCTTATTGATCAGATCTGGGGCTTCAGAGGTCATTCACTAGGTATATCAAGTGTTCAGCGTATGCAGAGGTTTTTAGGTATTTATTCATTAGATTTGATTTAAGATTTATATATATATATATATATATATATATATATATATATATATATATATATATATATATATATATATATATATATATATATATATATATATATATATATATATATATCTTCAGATCAGGTGTTGTACGAAATCTGCACAAATTGGTACCAGACCGTACCAATAGATTCAAAAAAGGGAAGAAGGGTACAGTTCGTAGTTGCATGCCACTGAGTATTATAGTGACCGACATCGGTAGGTAGACCAAAAATGGCTGATCAGTGACTGACATCAGCAGGCAAACAGTCATAGGTAGCTAGAGATTAGACATAGGGAACTGATGACGACAATTTATCGATCGACATCGGCAGAATCACCAACGTTGGTGACTGTGTTTTTGACACAGCGTCCAGATCTGTGCATACTTCTAGGTTCTTGGTCATTTTGACTTCATTATACTTTCTATAGTATTGTAATGTACTGTAATTTTTATTATTCACTGTTGAAGCAAATCTGGGCAATATATTTTTGTATCAGCATACTCTAAATGCAAACAATCAAATTTATATCTTTGTCTTGTAAGAACCTATATATTTTGTGTCTCCAAATTTAGAAAGGGATCTTTCATTTCTAATCAGGATTAAGTTTATATTTTAATTTACCTACTTCCTCTCTCTAATATAAGGTAGAAGAATCATCCACAATCTTTACCAACAATTTTTTTCCCCTGCCAGTCTCTTGGATCTCCTAATATTCATCAACTTTTTTTTTATAACTCTAAAATTTAAAACCAGACCCTTCTTCCATAGCCTCCTCACCTTACACTAGGGCCTCTAGGTGCTCTTTGTCATTATCCAAATTCTAAGGCTCCACCCCCACCACTTTTTTGCTCTTAATATTTCCTTGATTGATCTTCTCAAAATTGATCTGAACAATCAATTTCCTCTTTTTATTACCAAAAAAGGACAGGTTGCTTTTTAGCTCCTGTATCCCTTCAACAACCAGAGAGTCAAAAGTGTTAGGGGATTTAGAATTCACAGCTATCAGGGAGGGAAAAATAGAGCCCAACCTGAGAGGCTAGGAAAAGCTTTCAAACATAGGGGATAGGTTAGAAGAGGGGGGAACAAGGTTCTTGGAAAAGGCTAGGGAACCACAGGGACCCATGGAACCAAATCTGACACTCAGGGGAATGTGATCATCAGAGTTGCTATCATGGGAACTATCTAACCCATATGATTTTAAGGCTTAGAGGGACATAATGCAAGGTGAAAGTGATAAATCTTGAAGATAAGACCTTGATGGAGTATAATGGTAGAGGTAGCTAGGTTTTTTTCTAGGGAATTATTGATAGATTTAACAAATGTCTCCATCGATGATAAGAGGAATAAGGGGAAGTTAAAGAATATATTTGGAAGAAATTGATTAAAAAGAGAGAAATGGTAATCATAAAAGCACTTAAAATGAACTTCAAGGGTAAAATATTTCATGATGATGAATCATACCTTATCCCAAGGGTTTAACAAGCTCTCTCTATCAAATCCTCCTTGTAACTTCACTAGTGCTTCTCCTTCAATGAAGAATTTTTTCAACCCTTTTAGGTCTTTAAATTTGGTTATTCCTTTCAATATTATACCCTCACAATGTAAACCCATGGCCTTAGCAATCGAATCCTCACTAACAACAAATTCTATACCTCCAACCTAAACTTTACAGTCACCATTCTAGCTTAAAGTAAACTGAATGAAGATGTTCTCATCATATCCATTCAAACATATAATCTAGATCATAGCATTTTATTTAGTTTCATCACATGATAATAGCTTATTTATGACTCTTTCTCCTCCCATGACTGTTAAAGCTTCAATGAATTATTGCATGGTTGAAAAGGGACCCAGACCAAAGTGAATTACCACCACCAAAGATTAACATTGAAATTTTAATTGAAATTTTTTGGAAGCTTTCAAATCCCACACCCAATATTTAGTAAAATGTAGGATGATTAATTATTTCACATGTGAAATATCTTGTAAGTATTTGTCATGTGAGAATGTACATTAAAGGATTGAGGCTGCCTCATGTGATATTGATTTTCTTCAAGTTGAAATACTCTAAAAAAATGATGAGTATAGCACAATGATGATGAATTAAATTAGCATGAATAAAATTAAATAAATATAATACCAAATTGATTAAAATTAATTACTAAATAAATTACCAATAGACATAAATAAGTGAATAAAAATAACTAAATAAGTGACCAATTAACAACAATCAATGACTAAATATATCAGTGAATAAAAATGACTAAATAAGTGACAAAATTATAGTAATTAATGACTAAATATACTACCAAATCAATCAATAAAAACAACCAATAAATGACTAAAAATGGTTTAATCATCAATTTGGTCACATTATAAATGATTGGTAATAAACTACTAATGGTCACGTGATCATGTTTGGTCATTTATATGTAGTTTTTAAAGTCATATATTTTTCTATTTTTACTAGTGGCATGTGTAGTATCCTATTATATTATTATACCATTCTTAGGTAAATAGATAACATGGTAAAATGGAAATATTGGTCTTGTAGACCAATTTCATAACCTTACACCTTCATTGTCTCATTTATACTAGACATGCCAACTTATGAGAAACATTTTAATCATATAAAATGATCTCAAAAAATTATATCCATCATGAAAATCTATTATATTTATTTAACAATTTATCCATGCACTTGTATTCATCCCTAATCTACTTCTCACTTCTGCCTAGGTTTCTCACTATTTGCATCATTAGGTCTATTAGTAACTAGTCAAATTGTATGACTAGTTTAACACACCTGTGGTATAGGACCTACTCATAAACCACCATGGACATAAAAACCAAGTCTCAATCTTTGTCCTCCATCCATTTATCAACTTTGACTTGGTTAAATTTGACTGTTACAACAAATCGTTGAGAAATAAGGCCTTTCTTGTAGGTTCCACTCACTCACCTAGACACATAAATCACACATAGAGATTCCTGGGAGAGTTGAATAAAACCTAAAATCACTTAACTATCTATATAAATCCATTATGATCACCTTATAATAAATTATTTCATATTGGGTCATTATTAGGGTTCTTTGAGGGTTTAAAACATATTTTAGTCTTAAATATCATTCATAAAGCTTATCCCCTTGTTACAAAAATTAATACTTGAAAATTTGGGATAGGACACTTTCCCATCTACCATGAATATCATAGGTTATAATGTACAAGTTAAACATGCCAATGAACACTTGAAAGTTCTTCTCAAGTTGAAAACCCTTCATCTATACACACGAGAGACCTCAAAACACTTTTTCTTTATTTAAACTTCAAATTTTGACCTAAAACATGGTCAATACACATGAGACAATATATAACACCACAAAATTCTCACATTCTCATTCTTATTTTGAAATCTAAATTTCATACCTCATTTGGCCACCATCTCTCTATTTGTTTGCTTAGTCCTTGACCTATAAACCCCATTAGGCCTTGAAACTAACATTTAAGCCTCTTTTCATACAATATCCACCTTACTTAGATTCTCAAACAACATCTCACATGCTCAAAAAATTTCAAACATCCTTCATATATCTTGAAAATAGATCATGGTTCCTTATTAGGCTAAGCTGGGTCTAGAGGTGGTTTAGTTGCATACTAGGTCTATAGGTCCTTCCCCTATATGATTCCTCTAAGAGTCTCATTAGTTTTAGTTTCCTCATATGGATTATAAAATAACATCATACAACCTATTATTCCTCTTTTCATCCATCTCACCAGGACACCAAGCTCATACCTTCTCACAAGGTCTCTTCATGCAATGACTAATCTCATGATTGGGCTTCTCAAGCACTTGAAGCTTGAAATACTGACCTTGAAATAATCATTGATGCTTATACACCTTGATCAAATATATTTCATTATACTTAGACAATATCATACATCTTCACATACCACTTAATTCTTATCATGAACATACTCATGATATGACTATGCTTGTTATGACTAGACTTCTTAAAAGGACTCAAAAACCTACTTACATTGACCTGATTATTGACATCAACCTCAAAATAATCACCAGGTTAAATTTAGATTATCTCTTAACATATATAAATTAGGTTTACTTAAAATTATCTCTTGTTATATGATTCATATCTCATAGATCACTCACCATGCATCTTCACCAGATGTACCTTGACATCAATGAAAACACTTCTCAACAAAATCCCCCTTTATCATTGATAGAAAAAATTATTTAATTTGATCACTTATCACTCACATCTTCCTCAAGCTAGCTAATATCCATTTTTAAACTTCTTCCCCCTTTGCCATTAATGATAAATGTCTTCCACAACTATCATCTAGAATCACACCTTATTTGCAACAAAAATTCAACACATAATATGAAGCATTAAGGTAACATTCTTCCTATCACACCTCCTTCAAATTAACTTATATTAAAAAACCACTTCTCAACATAGATCAAGCTCAATCAAAATCCCGAATAGCTCCCCCTCAAACCAAGCATCTACCATACTTTTTCTAACTTAAATGTATCTTCGTGAAGCATACTAGAGTTACCACATTCCATAGGGCACTAATTAGAGATCTCCATGCTTTCACAAGATTAGAGATCCTTCAGTATCCTTTTAGGATTGATTGGAACTATAGGCTTGACCTCTTCATCAGCCATTTGATCATCAATATGAGTTGACAATAGCCATTCCTGGTTTGATTCTTCATCTAAAGTATGATCTACCATATCAAACATTATATTTAAGAATTTAGACTGATCATGACTAACCTTTAATATCTTTTTTTCCACACATTCATTTGCCTTCTCTCTTACATTCTAGGGTCTTCAAATCTCTTGTTTTTATTTGATGGCCTTTTAACTCTATTAGGGTATAATCTTGAAATGTGTCCCACATTATTACTCCTATAGAAAAAAACCTCATACATAACTCTTGACTAATGTGAACTATGACCCCTTTCATAGTGCCATGAGTACTCATTCATAAGTCTTATGTACTCTCTTACTCTATGACCAAATTGACTGGATACAAAATAGTAACCATTTAATGAACTAGCATATGTTATAAACTTAGGCTATTTGATATGCCCTTTCATGTTGACATTCTTGTCTTTAATAGCCTTCTTCTTGACTTGAGCTACATCCTTTTGGTCTTCTTTGAAACCAAGACTTGTCTTATCACTTGCAGACTTTTGGCTACTCAATATGTCATCTAGAGCCTTAATTATATTTTTAAACTTCATAAAGGTGTTCACCTTTATAGATGCTTGATTCAACTCATATTTCAAAGATTCCACTTTAGTTTCATACTTGGTGAATTATTCCTCTTTAGCCTTTAGGTTTGCATTGACTATCTCTATCTATGCTTCAATCTAATTGATGATCTCATCATACTCCTTAAAAGTGTTACTCAGTCTTTTCTCAAACAATCTAATCTACTCTTTATATTCCTTAACTAATGATTTGAGTTTTTGATTATCTATTCTTTGTAATTTCAGCTCCTCTATAGTACTCACCAATTCTTCCTTAAGGTTTACTTTAACATTTTCATCTGATTCTACATCAACCGTAAGGCCTTTCCCATATATGCAAACCTCATTGTCTTATTCTATGGCCATGAATAGGGTTTAATTATTTTCATTTTCAGGTTCATTATTACCACCATCCCTATTAGATGTACTTGACTCACTTACATCAGATGAGTTATCTTCTTTGATATAGAAACTTTTCTTATTTTTGAATGACCCTTTCCCACCTTCATATTTTACAAACTCCTTGTTCTTGTTAGGATTATAAACTGTCCTATTATCTCCATGATGTTCATCATTTTCATCATCATGCTCAGTCTTACCCTTGTTAGGAAACTTAGATGCAAAGTGACCAATCTTACTATACTTGAAACATTTAAAGGGAAAATTTCCCTTGTACTTATCAGATCTAAACCTCAATTTCCTAGAAAATATATCTATGAGTTCATCATCATCAACATTTGAACATACCTCATACCTGACCTTTTTGGATTTTTACTTCTTCTTAACTTTTAAATTTGCTTCCTTCTTGGGGGGTCTACTTCATTTGTTCTCATCTCATAGGTAGTCAAGATGCCATGAAGTCCATCCATCTATATCTTGTCTAAATATTGCATCTCTTCTACTACAAGTACCTTAGAATCAAACTTATGAGTTATTGATCTCAATAAATTTTGAACAATTGTAGACTCTTTCACTTCTTCCCCTAATCCTCTGATTATATTGAAAACTTCATCAACCTTCAATAGCTAGGATGTAATGGTTTCATCTTCATTGATTTTTAGACATTCAAACCATCTCTGGTGGGTGTACAACTTAGACATCTTCACCTTGGTGTCTTCTTCATATATAGTATTCAATTTGTCCCATATTTATTTGTATGATACATAGTTCATCACCTTTAAAATCTCTACCTATAATTGGCCATAAAGAATGCCAATCATTTCTTTGGGGTTATTTTCACTAGCATTCTTACCTACTACATTAGTTGGTGGAATAGGAGGAGTACTATAGCTACCCACAAATGACTATCAAATATCATGACCTTGAGACATCAAATATATCTTCATCCTAATATTCCAAAAGGCATAATTAAATCCATTACATAATAGAGCCTTACTAGTAGAGAAACCACCTTGAGCTTTTTGACTAGCCATCCTTGATTCTAAGATCTCATTTAGGTTTATAGACCTAATTCAAAGTACCAAGATCTGAAACCAAATGTTGGAAGAAAAATGAATAAAATGGGAGTGAATCATTCTTCAAAAAATTTCTTATCAATTTCACTTAAGCAGTCATAGATCATTCAATCAAGCATATAGATCTATTATGCATAAATAGTCATTCACATGAGTATAAAATAAGAAACACATACATGAGTGGGAAAACCCAATAATATTTTGAAATTTATTATAATCATATAAAAAAAACATCAATATTTATTAAATCACTGACTTCACATGGAGCACCAACCCTAACTAGCCAAGCACCCACTTGACTAGGCTTTAGCAAGAACCCACTTATAAGGAAACACCAACCCCCTAGACAACTTAGCACCAATTCATCCACTTTATTTATTTGATCAAATTAAAAACCCCTTATTTATCATAAAATTTATGATGATATTCTTCTTCAGCTCTTCACACACTTTTATTCCTCTCAAACTGACCTCTAGCCTTCTTCACTCAATTAGCCCTCATCTTGACTTTATTAGATCATATGACCTTGATCCTCATATAGAGAAACTCTTTCAAGTATTCATAATTAATCCTATATATTCATATAATGGTATAAAATACCTCCTTATAATTTATAATATGTTATTTTATTTTCTTGTTCTCTTCACACCCAAATAGGCCTAAAATTGCCTAGTATTTATACAAGTCTCTTATTCATATCCTTATTTGTTAGCCAAACACCCTTACCATATTAGGTCATCCATGAAATTTATCTTATGAAATATCATAGACATAGATCAAATTTTATTTTATTCCATTTAGGTTTGACCTATCTTAATTTTTCCTTATCTCACATTTAGGTCTCATGGAGACCTAATCCTATTAGGTATGTTCAGGACACATTACACTTTACCTTCTTTGGAGAAATTTAAAACACATCACATTTTACTAAAATATAATATTCCACTTACATATACCCATGATAAGCTCATCTAGGCTTCATAACACTTTTTATCTTCAACCACCACTTGAAGAACACTATTAGCACTATTCATAATTAGGCTTCTGCATACCCAGAAAGTCTATCTTGAATAACTAAATCATAAACACAATTTTTCCAAAAAACCATGGAAAAAAATAAAACATAAAAAAGATAAATTATCTCATGGTCATCACCACATACTTTATACTTCACAACTCAACTAAAAATTACTCAACCCCTTCTCTGCAATTAACTCACTCAAAACTACCAACTAGCCTCAAAATATGGTCATGAAAACCTGAAAGTATAACACTTAAAGGAACATAATAAAGGAATTAAAATTAATTAATATGATCCTAAAACATATTTAGAACCACATCCAATAAAAATATCATAATTTATAATGGAAACTATTGGTCTTTCATACCAATTTATTGATCTTCTCTCTTTCAAACCTTACTCATCTAGACAAGCCATTTTGGCTTCAATGTTTCAACAGCTTTCACTAAAAAACCAAACCTTTTAAAAAGTATTATAAGTAATTTAAATTCATAAAATTAAACATAATATTCATTATATTTATCAACTCATGATTTGGAGCCTTAAAATCATCACTATAACTTAATTACCTAAAACTGCTAGTTTACCTTCAAACATAGTCATGGTGAAAATTACCTTCAACACATATATAACCATTTAAAGAGATCAATTATGAATTTGGATTATTATATGAGATAATTATAACATTATTATATAAATATTTAACATGTTTATATTGTAATATTGGTCTTATATACCAATCTTATAACCTTACACCTTCACTATTTCATCTATTCTAGATAGGTCAACTTATGAGCAACATTTTCATCATAATAATGATCTCAAAAAATTATATCTAGCATGAACATGTATTTAAAGTATTTAAAAACTTATCTATGTAACTAGATTCATCCTTAATCCATGATAATATATCCCTAGTCAACTTTTCACTTCTACCTAGGTTTCTCACTGTTTGCATCATTAGGTTTATTAGCAACTGGTCAACTTGTATGACTATTTTAACACACTTGAGGGATAATACCTGATCAAAAAACACCATGTACATAAAATAAAAATATTAGTATTTATCCTCTATCAATTTATCAACTTTTACTTGGTCAAATTTGACTACTATAATAAATCTTAGAGAAACAAGGCCTTTCTTGTAAGTTCTACTCACTCACCTGACACAACAATCACACTTGGAGATGCCTGGGAGAGTTTAATAAAATATCCAATAACTTAAATATCAATACCAATCTATTTTAATCACTTTACAAAAATTTATTTCATATCAATTCATTATTAGGGTTCTTTGAGGGTTTAAGCCATCTTCTAGTCTTAATGATCATTTATAAAGATTAACCCCTCATTCTAAAAACCAATGACTAGAACTATGAGATATTACCCTTCCCCATATATGATAAATAACATATTTTCTCATGTAGAGTTTACACATCCAAATGAACACTTGAAATTTCTTCATAGGTTGAAAACCTTTCATTTTATGCACATGAGAGACATCAAAACACTTTTCTTACCTTAACCTTAATATTTTTACCTAAAATTTGGTAAACACACCTAGTAAAGTCTATCACACATATAAAAAATTTCACATAATAATTCTTATCTTGAAATCTAAATCTCATACCTCATTTGGCCACCATATCTCTCTTTGTTTTCTTAGTCCTTGACCTACAAACCCCATTAGGCCTTGAAAATAAAATTCATTCCTCTTTTCATTCACTCTCCACCTTTATTACATGATCAAAAATATAAAATGATCAAACAATGTCAAACATCCTTAATATGTCTTTATAATAGATCATGATGCCTTATTATGCCAAGCAAGGTCTAAAGGCAGTCTAGTTACATACTAGGTTTGTCGGTCCTACCCCTATAGGATAACTATATGACTCTCATGAGTGATTCAATGCCTCATATGCATGCTCAAAAAACCTCATACATCCTTTTTTGCCTTTATTCATCCATCTCACTAGGCCACCAAGTTAATGCCTTCTCAAAAGGTCTCTTCATGTAATGACTAGTGTCATAACTAGGATTCTCAAGCACTTGAAGCTTGAAAACTAAATTTTAAACACTCTTTGATGATTATACACCTTTCTCACATTCGTTTCATTCTATTTAGACAATATCATACCTCTTCATTCTCATCATGCACATCATGCACATGCTCGTGATATGATTGGGCTTCTCAAGAGTACTCAAAAACCTACTTACCTTGACTTGAATCTTGACATCAACCTTAGAATAATCATTAGGTTTCATTAAAATTATATCTCAATAGAGAGACATTAGGTTTCCTTAAAATTCTCTCTTGTCAGATGATTCATATCTCATAGACCACTCATCATGCATCTTCACCAGATGTACCTTGACATCAATGACATCAAATGACATCAACCTTGGCATCAATGACAATAATTATTAATAATTAAAATACATATAAACTTATTAATAATATATCATTTCTAGGTTATCCATTCTCAAATGTACATGTGATGTTAAAATGTATAAATTTTTATATACTAGTGGTAGATAGGTTACTGACATTAATATTTGTCAATTTTAATATATGAAGACATATTTACAATGGTGAGAATTAAAATATATATAATTTATCTGGATATCAATCTACTATGACATTGAATCACGTCTGGATGGTTAAAAATCTACCTAAGCAAGTTTATTTTAGAGAATAGTTTTCTAGATATAGTTAATAAATATTATTTATTAACATATACTTAATAATTTTTAAGTCTATAATTATTATAATGCACATTGAAATATTTATTTAATTATTATATGATATAAAACAATATAATGAATTAATGAATATATAAAACATAAGGTTTCATTATACATAACACAAACACATATTTTATTAAAGCAAGGTACTAAGATAATAAGAAAACCATTTTTCAAAAATTATATTTTTGAAGATACTTTTTGAAAGTCTATATTTCATTCAAAATATTATTTATAAATATTTTAAAGAGTGAAAAACATTATTATGAAAGATAGTGAGGTGTAGCGTGACTATAAAAAGAACAAAAACCTAGAATTTATGAAATACAGAAATGAAAGGTGTAGATGATATTTATAGATTATATAGAAACACAGTCTTGTACACTTGAAAAACTCAAACCTTGGGTTTTCCTCTTAAATCTGGACCTTTCTTGCTTCTACAAGTCTTGCATCTGCTCTATCTTGTGCCCCTTGGCCTATATCTCTTAGTCCAACCAATCTTATGTTGATGACAATGACCTTCTATCTTATCTAGAATGCTTAAAATGTACTTATCTTCTATCTTTGAAATTTCTAAACCTATACCTACTTTCTTGCTCCCTAAACACTAATGCTCGGGATAAACACTAATGTCAACGTTAGTTTCTTGACCAGATGTAAATGTCTAATGCCCTAAAATCATTTGACTTTCATATGAAATGTATCATAATGGTCAATCTAAGTGCTTTACTATGAGTTATTACTCCAAAGGGATTGACATAAATATAATATCAACACTCATTTATCACTTAGCAACATGGGAACAATACTAAGTATTCTTACTAATGAGTATTTAATTGAATAAAGATTCACTATTTCCACAACTGTCATCATTACAACACATGTACATGTCATAATTACTAAAGGAATAGTCCAATATCCCATTTTTCCAAGTTACAACCTAAGCCACATTTATACATGCTTTGCACATATTTTATGATTCACACACAAGCCAACAAGTAGGGGATAACTACACGAGTTTGAAGCCCTCTTATGTAGTATTAGTTATGTAGGTAGTGCCCTATGATATTAGGGTATTTGGGATCAGCCCCATACCTTGTGCCCAATAACCCCTTTTCCCCCAATGTCACTATGGACATGGAGATCTAGGGTTTTGACATTTCATAAGGATCAATAGTCTATGACCTAGATCTAAATGCACAAGAGTGAAGTTGAAGCAAAACCTAAAAGCATTTAGGTGGTCACATCTTTTTCCATCAAGTATTCTATACAAGACACTTGTGTCAAACCTCGATAGTAGCATCAATTCAACTATCCTATGATGACATTACTATTAAGAGCTCTATAAGTGTCAAATTTATAATATGATGATTGTTCTAGAATCTTCTTCTAGGATGATTTCTACCTATTGTAGATGCAGAATTGCATTAGCATCAGAACAATCTAAGTATATTACTTCTTTGTAATTTTTTAATCTATCATATTTATACTTTCCATACTTATACTATCTGAGCATAATAAATTTAGTGTATGCTTATATCTAAGTTTATCATCTAATTGGCTTACTATATATCTATTTATCACCCTTGTGCCACTTCATTTCTATATTACCCTTTATTGAAATCAAGGGTTAACCTTAATATCATCTTACATCTACATTTTAGGGTTAAACAAAAGGAAGCAAAGAGAAAGTAAGGAACATAGAAGCTATAAACTATCAATAAAGTATTTCATGATTTGAGAAAATAAATAAACAAAGATGTATTTATAGAGAGAAGTAGATAAGTAGAAGGATTTAAAAAATAAAGACACAAATTCCATATATAAAAAAATTATATTTTCATAAAGAAGCATAAAATTAGATAGATTTTGAAAATAAATAATCAAAAATATAAACAAAGAAACATATTTTTATAGAGAAGTAGTGAAGATGAATTAATGAAAAATATAATCATAGAGATGTAATTTTATAATGAAGTAGAGAAGCAAATAATAAAAAAGGAAGTGGATAGATTTTTCAAATACAAAATCATTACATGCCAAATAATAATATATGTAGTAAAGGTACGTGATATTTAGGAACATGTAAATATTATAAGTTAGAGAAGACCCTGATTTATAAAATTATGTCATCTTTGAGTTTAGTTTCCATGAATCATCAAAAAATCCAAATCTGAAAACAACTAAATTCCTTGGAAATTCCCTTTATGATAAAACTTAATTTGTGTTGAAACTTTATTTTTTTTATCATTTGTGGAAAAATAAAATATAAATAACCCTCCATTTTAATTAATTTTTGAAAAAAATATATGAATAACCTACCATTTAATGTAAACTTTTCTCTTTCCCTAGATATTGTTTTCTCTATTAAAAATGCACTCTTTGCATATTTAGAAAAATATACAAAACTCTATTTTTTAATCTTAATAATATTTATAAAATTCCCATTTTTAATTTATGTGAGATGATTTCAAATTTTTGAAAATGTCTCACATGTACCTTTTCCTCTTTCATACATGTTTTGAAAAAAATATTTAATTTTTAAATTTCAAAAGATCTCTCTTTAAGTAAAGATTCAAACTCTTATTCTAATTTCGAATTTTATATATATATATATATATATATATATATATATATATATATATATATATATATCTCGTAAAAAGGTGCCAAACTTCTATTCCAATTTCATTTTTTTTGAAATATGCCATCTAAAGTAAAACATCCAAATCTTATTACACTTTCAAATGGTTTAAATATCATGCCCAAAGAAAAGAGTCAATGAGTGAAAATATGTGCCAAATTTAATATTTAAATATTAGGTGGAATAATTTGATATGTTAAAAATTTGAATATTTCTTCAATAATTATAGAATAGTTTATAAGTCCAAAAAATTAATCAATGTAGCCTATGAAATATAATGTTTTAACCTAGAAATTAAAAAAGAAAAATAGTATTTTTTTTGGTTAGAAATCTATTCATTATATGTTAAAATATAAAGAATATGTGTCCAGAAAATATTTTAAAAAAATACATATTTTTAAATGCTATAAAATGTTGTGCATATCATAAAAAATAAAAAAGTATATATATGGTCATGCAAATAAATATTATAATATTAATATGTGAAATGACCATTATTATTACTATTAGGAATAATAAGGAATAGATGGTTCATATAATTATTTTGAAAAAAAATGTATCTCTTATAAAGTTATGAAAAGATAAATGCAAAATTTATGGACTGTTGAATTATAGATACCTAAATATAGTCACATGTACTTGGCAATGTTAATTCATAACACATACTAAACCACTTTAATTGTGCCCAAATACATGACACTTATTTTTTATTCCTCAAAGACATTTATCTATATTTGGGCTTGACCATTTGTTTATGGTTACTATTACATAAAAATTTACAAGTTAATGCTTAAATCTCTATTATATCACTCTCAAATTTCATCCAATTGAAGATAGTTGTACCTGATTCTTCAAGATAGGTTAATTTCCATGGACCTATCCACCTAGATTAGCCTTTTCCTAGGGAAATTTAAGAATAGTTTTAAAAATTTAATTTTCTAGATTTGCATCTTTCTACATCTTTCATAAGGCCACTCATTATTCCTAGCTTGGCACTATCTATTGACAATTTATACAATATAACACATTGAAAAAATATACACAATTATTTCAAAATTCAAGATCTTCACAAGGATCATTCACAAGAAAAGTCTATATAGAATCAAATAAAGTCAATAGTTACCATTATCAATTGTGAAATCCATATTTTTAGTTACATACATATAGTCAAGGAACACAATTTCACAATCACTCAAGGTGGGTTAACTATATGGGGATTTATTTTCTATGTGTATTATATAGATACATAGGAAATGATTAATCATCAAGGAGGTGATTTGGTTCTACTCAACCTATAAACTTCCCCTCTCTTTTTTTAGGTTTCTATCCCTCATAAGATCCATAGGGTTTCCAAAGAAAAGAGGAGAAAAATAGTGAATTTTATGTGGCATATATAGATTCATAATATTTAAACCCTCTTAGTAGACACATGTACATAATTTAAATAATTTATATCTTCATCATAGTCAATAAAGACAAGTTCATACTCAACAAACATGAATAGCCTGCATTGTTGTTTATGGGGCATGATCCTATCAAGGAATATTTATATATTATATTCCTAATTCTATGATGTTGTAGTTTTTTATTATTCTAATTTTAATTTGTAAACATCATTCATAGTCAACTCATACAATTCTATAATAAATAAACACAAGTGGACTACATTTTTATATAAGGAGCACAGTCCAATCCAAGAGGAATTTCATATTATTCCTTTGATCATGCACAATCACAGTCTTTTATTCTATTGATTTGCATTGTTAGATATAAAAAATGGTCAATAAAAAGTCCAAATCTAATCTAGATACATCTCTTCTTAGTGTTTTCCAAAAATACCATATTTTTATATTTAGCAAGTTGTAATCATAATTATTAATTTAACTATATATCTTTAGCATTCTAATTTTTTTCAAGTTTTATATCTATTGTGAAAACATTTAATTATTAAATAAAAAATAGGGTAAAATATATTGGTTAACCCATATATTGTGAAAGTATTTTTTTATTTCCATCTTAGTGTTTTAGATTATTTTATAATTTATATACACAAAAATATTTTTCTTTTGATTTGGTTTTCAATTTCAATTTCTTTTTTCTTTTTTTTCTACAAACTATATTCTGATAGTATTAAAACTCATAGGAGTTTCCATTATGGGAAAAGTAGTTTTCATTTTTACCTAAGCCATGATGTGATGGCTATTAACCTAATACTCAAGCCAGAAGACAACATTAAATATGGATTTTAGTTTCCATGTACATCACAATATATCAAAAACACCTAAGTTTTTTCTTTTCAACCATAAGAAGCCTTTTAGTCATTTTTTTTTATAAATCACTAGTAAGTGGTTAGCCCTAGCAAGTTACTCTCAACATACCATAAATATGGAATTATTTATTTTTTGGGTGGTAGAATCCTCTATAGTTAGTTCCCTTTGGGCCTTGTTCACTATTTATTAAAAGGATCAATATATCTAACATCTTACAAATAAAACACAACCTATCTAGTTACACCCATTATATCTTTCCTTTTAAAAACATCATGATTTACTCTTATGCTACTAAAGAAGGTTATATCCCATATTCATCTAATGCACAATGTTATATTAAATGGAATCCCTATAGAGCATATTCAAATTATTTTGTTTTCTTCTAAAATGGATAATATAGATTTTTTTTATCAATATGATAATGCAACTAGTCAAAGTTATATAAAAATATATTATGATGTTAATTATGAGCATGATAATCAAGATATCATCTAAATCACATTAAAATGAGATATGAATAGGGGAAGTGGGATAGTGTCAGACATGCACAAGGAGGAATTTTTAGCAAGAACACAAAATAGTCATATCAAAAAGATAGAAATTACATTAAATTTAATACAGGGTGGGACCCTCATAACTCAAATGTCTTGGAAACTATCAAAAAGGTTTTATGAATAGATACATAATTTGGGTACACTAATACATACTAGTCTCTAAGAACATGGGAAAATAGAGTATCAAGAAAGGTTAACCAACGCACTCCAAAATTCATTGAAACTGGTGAATGAAAAGATCAGTTTCCATTTGAATATCCCTGACCATATCATGGATAGATCTACTAGTAGGATGTATAACTAATTGATAGTAGATTTTATGGGAGTTATGCCAAATATTGATATCTCTGAAAGTTATGATGAAAGGAAATGGAAACCAAAAGGACATATCAAAATGTCCACTATGTTAAAAGTTTTCTTTCTAATTTCTTTCTCTAATTAAGAATACTACACCAAAATCTTGGTAGGATGACCTAGGTTTTTGGGGAAGTGGGTCTTTTTCTAAGGAAATAGAAACCCAAGTTTGATCCAAATAAAGGATATATTAATTTTATACCCATCTAGGTCAAACTTTTAAGACTTTCACTAGATTACTAGGAGAAAGAAATAATGATGGAGATACAAAATACTTTTGGATAACTCATAGCCTTTGATATAATCACAAAGGCAATAAAAAGGTTTATATATGCTAGATTGTATGTGAATTACTATGTGTACAAAGAGTTCTAAACTTCTAATAAGATTTTTTCAAATTACAAGGATTAGATTCAAACCATAGAATACCATGATCTGTCAAAGTTTACAATAATTAGGACAAATGACTAAGAATTTTATAATGTAAAAAAAAGAACAAATGAGATAGATTAGAACATAAGTTACTAAGCATACTAAATATCAAAATATTGAAGAAGAGACGTAGTATGAAAAGGTTTGATATAGTCACAAAGGCAATAAAAAGGTTTATATATGCTAGGTTCTATGTGAATTACTATGTGTACAAAGAGTTCTAAACTTCTAATAAGATTTTTTCAAATTACAGGGACTAGATTCAAACCATAGAATACCATGATCTGTCAAAGTTTACAATAATTAGGACAAATGACTAAGAATTTTATAATGTAAAATAAAGAACAAATGAGATAGATTAGAACATAAGTTACTAAGCATACTAAATACCAAAATAGTGAAGAAGAGACGTAGTATGAAAAGGTGGTAAAGCCTTTAAATACTAAGTTAATAGACATATATAATCAAAATTATTTTTAGAATAAATCAAAAGAGGATAAGTACATCAATGATCAATAATTTCAAGGGGGAAAATCATATATTGATTTAGAAAAATAAGACCCTTCCAATCAAGGATAAATAGAAGATAATAAAGCAAATATAATAGAGCATTTGGAAGAAGGAGAGATATGTTCTAAAGGTAATCATGAAAAATTATTAATCATTATTTATCATTAAAAAAGTTAAACTTTAATAATTTTAAAGAGAGTAAAAAAACTCACCTTAGGATGGAAAATTAAAATGATGATAATAAATGAAGAATAGTTACAAGTGGTGATTGGGAGAATGACGGGCTATAGCGTGAGCAGGTTGTGACTGAGCTAGGGCAGTCGTGCCCTAGCCTATTCAAAGTAGTGGTTTGTTCTATGCAGGTGTGGAGTGGGGGAGTGAGGGAGTGGTGAAGGGCTGGGGCATCAGGTAGAGGCATCATAGGGTCACGCTGGACCAAGGAGGGCATGATCATGGCTCAACAAGAGCCTTTAAAAACCATGCTTGGCAAGAGTTTTAGTGCAGCTAAGGGCATGAACAGGCAGGAGTAGCAAGGTAAAATAGTAGGTCAAGAGTTTTCTTCCCAAAATCTAGGAGCAATGGAATGGAGCTTACCCGAGGGATCTAAGGTTATGAAGATTAATGGTTGCCTGGAGAAATGCAAGGAATGACCTAAACTGGTAATTCCTTTCAATATGATTTTAGAGGATGTTGAATATTATTCCAAGCATTCTTTACATTACAATTTTTTGGATCTGAAAGTTTCCCTTTAATTTCTAGAGGGTTGGGCTAGGAGAGTGTGGGAGCCAGAGGGAGAAATGGAGGTCACATTGTTGGAAAATAACTACTTCATGGTCATGTTTGTATGCCTGACGAACTGCAACAGGGTTTTTGAGGGAGGGCCATACTTTTACAATTAGGTCAGACTTTTTGTTAAACCTTGGCATGCTGGGTTCAATCCTTTTGAGGAATTACCAAATCAGGTTTCGATATGGGTTAGGCTCCCCAGACTTCCTATTGAATGCTATCATGAGAATGTTCTCCTGATGTTAGCTTCAATGCTTAGAAGGCTGGTGGGGTCTTCAACTCAGACTTTGGGTAAGAAAGTCATGACTTTTGCCCAAATTTGTGTGGAAATTGATTTGAGCAAACCACTGCCTGATGCGTTGGAAATGAGTGTGGGTTCATACTCCTAGGTGCAACAACTGGACTATGAGAGCCTTCCCTTCAAGTGTCACCTTTGCCATGAGTATGGACACCTGGTGCATAGATGTTTGAAGGCTAAGCTAATGGAGCAACATCCCCAATTGCCACCTAGTAGCATTCCCATCATCGATAAAGGGAAGAAATTGAGGGTTGAAGAGAGCAGGGATGCTAAAGGTTTTGTACAAGTGAAAGCTTGAAGCTGTAATAGGGGCCAGAAGAGGACCCTTAGGGAGAGGCAAGATGATGACTCTTTCAATAGGTTTGAAATCTTGGATGGATTGCACTAGAAAAAATTAATTTTGGGATTAATGAGTGTGGAGCAGTTTAGGGGAGGTTCAGTACTAGAGATTAATTTAGCTAATCTCCTGGTGGTTCTTCAAGAAGAGTCAACCTTACCCATGGCTATTGAGGGGTAAACAGAGGAATTAGAGGGGGAGGTGATAGATAGGGACCTAGAATAGAATGGATATGACTCGTATCCTTTGTCAAGGGTTGTGGGGATAGAAGTAGATAAGAAAGGAAAATAGTCTCCTCACCTAGGTATTCTCCAGAGGGAGGGAAAGAAGGGGATGTTAAAGAAAAGTGTGAAAGTGGGATGCAAGAAGGACACAAATAGACTCAAGATGATTGGGGAGACCTTGGTGGAGTCTAGTGTGGTTAAGACCTTAGACTCACACTTCTTAACTCCTCCGAAATGATCATTATCTCATGGAATGTAAGGGGACTGAACAATAGTCCTAGACAAAAGGCTGTTAGGGAATTAGTTAGATGTCAAGCACCTGATATTCTCTTTCTTTAAGAAATAAAACTTTCTATGGATGATATGAGGAATATTGCACCTAAGTTATGGAGGTATGGTTCATGGTAGTGCATTGGAGCTCATAGATCTTCGGGGGGTATGGCTTGTTTTTTGAATTCGCGTAAGATCCAACCTATGTCCTAGATTTCCTTTAAATCCTCTTTATCTCTGGAGTCAAGTGAATTAGTCCTTTTTTCCAATGTTTATGCTCCTACAAATTTCCAAGGTAAACTTCTTGTTTGGAAAAGCATCCACTTTCTTTGCCAATTATTTCCCTATTTGCCTTAGATTGTGGTGGGAGACTTTAATGCTATTCTTGATTTAACAGAGAAGAAAAGAGGTAATGCATGGTTGGAACCTTCTTCTCTCCTATTCTGAGATAATATTGAGGCACTCAATTTAGTGGATATCAAGCTGGTTAATGGATGATTTACCTGAAACAATCAAAGAGTGGGGGCCAGGTGCATTGCGGAGCATATTGATAGATTCATGACCTCCTGTTATTGGGTGGGGGTTCGTGGTCTTCCTTCCTTGAGATTATTGATTGGAGGGGCTTAGACCATTGGCCAATAAAATTGGTCATTTATTCTACCCATGAGCCTATGAAGGCACCTTTCAAGTTTCAGCTTATGTGGTTCAGGGACTTGGACCTGTTTGGCCGAGTGGCAGATTGGTGGAGGAGGGGCAAGGCTGCTGTAGGAAAAACAATGTATACTTTTGTTAAGCTTCTCCAATTCATCAAGTAATATCTCAAAAAGTGGAACTGACAAAGTTTTGGGAACATTTTCCAAAAGAAAAATGAGGCACAGATGGAGCTGAATGTCATGACCAAAACCATTCAAGATGAGGGAATGACTGAGGTTTTGCTAAGGGAGGAAGTTAGGGCCTTAAAAGCTTTGGAGGCATGTGAAGTAAGGGAGGAAATATTTTGGAAACAAAAGGCCTAGATTGAATGGCTTAGTGAAGGGGATAAGAACACAGCCTTCTTCTTCAATTCGGTTTGGGCTAGACATCATGGCATGGGGATTACTTCTTTGGTGTTGGATAGCGGGGAGACTGTTTCTTCTATGTAGGGTATCATTAATGAGGTAGTGCAGTATTTTGATTCATTATTCAAGGAAGAAGCATAGGGGGACTCAGTTGAAGAGGTCCATATCCTATCTTGTATTCCCTTTTTGGTGACCAGGGATATGAATGAGCATATGATGAGGGATATATCCTTGGAGGAGTTAAGGAGGATAGTCTTTATGATGCAAAAAGGAAAGGCACCTGGTCTAGATGGCTTCTCGATTGAGTTCTTCCAAGAATTTTGGGAAATTATTAAATTTGACCTCTTGGCTATTGTTTAAGAATCCCAGAGGAACAAGTAAATGCTTCAAGCTTTGAACTCCACCTTCTTGGCTCTCATTCCTAAGGGTGCAAGGGCTAATAGGCTTTCTTTTTAGGCCCATTTCTCTCTACAATGTTGCTTATAAAATTATTTCTAATCTGATCACTGAGAGGTTAAAAAAGTGGCTACCTACACTTATCTCAGAGGATCAAGGTGGCTTTGTAGAGGGCTGACAGATTTTGGATGGGGTGGTGATGGATACTGAGACTATACATTCCATGACCCAGTCCAATGAGAAGGCAATGTTTATCAAGCTAGATCTATCAAAGGCCTATGATAGAGTTTAGTGGTCCTTCCTCGAGAAGGTCTTGGGTGCCTTTAGTATTACAAAGGATTGGATTTGTTGGGTTTTGAGTTGTGTGAACTCGACCTCCCTTTTAGTTCTAATTAACGGTGAGCACTCTAATCTCTTTGGGGCTTTTCATGGACTGAGGCAAGGTGACCCTCTTTCTCCTTACTTATTTCTCCTGCTGGTAGAAGGTTTGGGTCAATTCATCAAAAGAAATGTGGGTGATGGTGCTATTCAGTGTTGGCAGTTGGGAGAGGAAATCCCTGTATAATCCCATCTCTAGTTTGAGGATGATGTGGCTTTGATGGGCAGGGCTACTATTAGGGAGGCATCTAAAATATGCAAGAGCTTGGATGTTTACCTTGCTACCTCTAGACAGGTAATTAATGAGGTCAAATCATCTATTTTTTTCTTTAACACTCCTCTGGCCATACAACAAAGAGTGGCTCTTATCTTTAGGTTCCAAATTGGGAGTATCCCACTGCTTTATCTCGGGATTCCTATCTCTGTTGACTAGCTAGCTAAGGAGTCATGGTGGGTGATCTTAGACAATTTTTGGGACAAGGTGAATCATTGGACCCACCATTGGTTATCCTTTGTGGGTTGGGTTTAACTGATTCAAATAGTGGTGCAGGCTCTTCTTATCTATAGGTGTATGATACAGGTGGCACCAAAGAGATTTGTTAAGGACTTGGACTCCTTAACAAGATAGTTTTTATGGGCTGGGAATTTATCTTCAACCAAGTGGAGCCTAATTAAGTGGGAGATAGTTTGTAGCCCAACAAGGTTTGGTGGGTTGGGATTAAGGTATTTTGTGCTATCTGGTACTGCTTTGGGTACCAAAATATACTGGCATTGGTGCATAGAGCAAGATCGGCTGTGGGCTAGAGTGTTGTCCCATAAGTATTTTTTTGGGATTCCCAAGAGAGATATTCCATGGTATGATTTGGTTGGTAAAGGCTCAGTGATTTGGGAGACTCTCAAACAAGGAGCCACATTGATTAAGAGGGGTATTTTTTGGATATGCAAGAGTGGGGTGGAGGTCTAGTTTTGGCATGACTCATGGGATGATTTCCATCCTATAATCATCCAATATCCTTAGCTGAGTACTCTGGCTCAGAGATTTTGTGAAGCTGGCTAGAAAAGGGTGTGCAACTTTAAATCCCTTTCCTTTTAGGGGCAAGTGGCGGTTGCCAGATGGAAGTCCGTGGAAGAGTGGTTGATTCATGGTTTGGAGGTAGAGTGCACAGACCTGCAAAATATTATGTCCCGATGTAGTTGCAATGCACTTATGGATAGTGATGTGTTAGTGTGGTCCCTGAACCCTAAGGGGAAGTATATAGTGGCCTATGGCTATTAGGAGTTGATTTCCTAGTAGTATGAGGATAAAGGGGAAGTTCAATGGTGGAAGAAAGTTTGGAATGGTTTCTCATGGTTGAAGTGTAACTGTTTTACATGGAATTTAATGTGGAATAGATGTTTGACATGGGACAATATTCAAAAATGGGGATTTGTTGGTCCTTTGAGGTGTGTGTTATGCAATAGAGAGGAGGAAGACTCCTCTCACATTTTCTTTCATTGTCCCTTCACTCTTTAATAATGGCACTTTTGGTGGGATGCGTGGCAGTGCCAGTGCATCCATGCTGTCTCTTTGGTAGAATTTTGGTATAGAGTGGGCCGTCCCCCTTCTTTGACTTCTTTCTTGTAGGATGCATGGTACGCTGGCCCTATTTTCCTACTCTAGCAAGTTTGGTTGGAAAGAAACCAGATGATTTTTAAGGTAGAAAAATTGGTGACTCAATAGGTCTAGAGTAGAATTAAGGGAATGATTCAAGAATCTATTAAAGTGAAGAGTGTAGTTATATTGCCATTGAAGAAAGGGGACGCTGAGGTGCTGGAATGATTTGGTATAAGAGAGTTATCTCTGATCTCAGCTTGTGCTAGACGTGGTACATAGGGGAAGTAGAAAGTTCAACGGTTGGGGAAGTGGATGCCTCCACCTGTTAGGCTTTTGAAAATTAATATGGATGGGTCATCTAGGGGCAACCCAGGGGCGACTGAGATTGGTGGGATTGCTAGGGATTTTTTGGGATCTATGGTTTTTATTTTCTTGGCATATCAAGGAGTGCAGACGGTTGATAAGATGGAAGGTTTGGCTATCCTATATGCTTTGAGGAGAGCTCATGCTTTGGGTTGGAGGAGGGTGATCTGCAAAGTTGATTCTCAGGTCCTGATTAACTTGATCTTGGAAAGGAAATTTTTTGATGTGAGTTGGTAGTTGGCCATGATAGTGCAACAAATTTTATAGGTGAGTTCTTAAATGGAGTTGGTATCCTATGCCTACATTCCATGGGAGTGGAATAGGGTGGCTGATTGTTTGGAGAAATGGGTGTTGGAAGAGGGAGAAGGCCACAAGGTGATGAATGGGAGCAGCTGCCTGGTGTTTTACATTAGGAACTAAAACCCATTCTTACTGGAGATATTGGTGGAGTTGAGGTTTGAGGCTGTTGTTTTTGGTTTTCTTGTCTTGTGGGTTGTTTGTACGCTTTTGTAATCTGATGTTTTAAGTTTAATAAAGTTTTTACCCCCCTTTTTTTAAAAAAAAAATGATGATAATAAAACAAAACTTAGAGGAAGAGATCCATTTCTCAATAGAGAACTCTTTGTAAATTCACATAACTCCCCTACCTAAGGTTTTAAGCTAAATATGAACTCATCCTTTATTATAATAACAATACATGGGAAGAAAGAAGTGGATATAGGCATTGAATCTAAATAGGAAGAGTAAATCACAAGGAAATTTAGAGTAGGGAAACAACCAAAGAAGTGGAAAATTAGAATCAAAGCATGTTGAAATTAAGTGGGTTTAAGGGTCCCTCTAAACCTTAAAAATGAATATTATCTCTTGGAACATTAGAGGAATAAATATTCTTAATAATAATAAATTAATTATAAACCCTAGAAAGAATCATAATCCTAGTTTTCTAAGTATTCAAGAAATAAAGATGTTAGAATAAACCTTAGTTGAGATGAAAAATAAATTTTGGAATAAATATTTTGTTTATGATATTATTAATGTTATTTATTTAGGAGGTCTTGCTATATTTTTTTATCCTTAAATGGTTGATGGGTATATATTATTTAATGGCAATCATTACCTGGATATCTTATTCACTAATAAATAGAACAATTCTTTCTAGATTATTTATAACATTTATGCTATAAATTCCTATAGTAGAATCATAAAAAATATTAGAGGATTTATAAATACATGTTATGAATTTAATTAGACGCAACTATGGTAAACTTCAACACATCTCTTATCCCCTTGGAAAATAAAGGAAGGAGTCAAGAATGCACTAAAAGTATAGATGATTTGGACGGTCTCATGGATATTAAGATAAGAGGAGATAGTTATATGTGGACTAGTAGAATATTAGGAGCCAATCACATTCAGGTCAAACTTATTAGAATTCTAATTTTTGTTGACTTGATCCTATTTAATGACTATTATTTTTATTCCTTACTAAGAATTGGATATGATCGTAATCCTTTTTTCTTGAATATTTATATTTTTATGAATAAATCCAAAAATCTTTTTACATTTTAATTTATGTAGCTTCAACCCTAGGTCTAAAGTACAAAATCAAATAATGGTGGAACTTAAAAATCAAAGGTACAACTATTTATAGACTTGACAAGAAACCAAAATAGGTGAAAGATAACCTAAAATTATAGAATAGGGACACTTTTGGAAATATTTTTGAACAAAAGAGAAGGATTTCACAGGATTTATATGATCTAAAAAGATAAATTCAATAAAATGGTGTGAATCAAAAATCATATTGTAAATAAAAATTCATGTTAAGTGATTACCATTTTATCCTAGCTAAAGAAGAATTTTTGAAAGATAAAAATATAGAGATTTATAGCTGATCAAGGGTGATATAAATACTAATTTTTTTCACATCTTGACTCTAAAACATATATTCCATAATGGGATTATAGATATTACCAAGCAGTATGGCATCTTAATCAAGAACTAGATATTAAGGAAGAAGTTGTCTTATATTTTAATAATCTTCTCTTAGGCATGGTTAATGTTAATGCTAAAATATAATTTTCAATCTTGGAATCCATTCCTATAGTTCTCAATTAGATTGATAATAACACTGTTGAATATCCATTATCTCTAGAGAAATTTAATTTTTTTGTTTTCTCTATGTGTAGTGATAAGGTATCAGGTTCAAATGACTCCCTTATAGCTTTTTTTAACATTTTTGGAAATAATTCAAGAGGATATTTTCAATGTTGTTGATGAATTTCTCAACTCTAGTAAAATTATTAGGGAAATGAATAATACCTTTTTGGACCTAATCTCAAATAATTAATGAGCCAAAGACTAAGGATTTCAAGTCGATAATCCTCTATAATAATATTTATAAGATCTTTACAAAAATCATGGAAATAAGGATCTAGCCTCTATTATCTTCCACTATTTATCATCATCAAGGAGGTTATATTCACGATACGAAGATACAAGATGGTTTTATTATTGTTCACAAAGTCATTAATTCTATAGAAAGAGGGAAATAGGAAGGTATGATTATGCAACTTGATATGAATAAATCTTATTTTAGAGTTTATTAGAGCTTCATAAACAAGATTTTTGAAAAATTAGTATTTAGTCATAATTTTAGAAAGTTGGTCAATAATTAAAGTTATACTCCTATTTTCACTATGTTGATCAATAAATATTTGTAAGTTTTTATTTTATTTTTAAAGATGAATAAGGAAAGGATATCCTTTATTTTCTTACTTTTTTATTATAATGGTTAAATCCTTGAGCATAATTTTATATTAAACTCTCAATAGATGTGAAACTAAAGGCATAAAATTGGCTCTACACTCAGATCTTATAAGCGTCAATAATTTTTTATGGCACCCTTATCTTGGGAGAATAAGTGTCTAAGGAATCCAAGGAGATAAGATAAATTTTGAATAACTATGAGGAGGTTTATAACAAAAAAATAAATCTTGAAAAAAGTTATATCCTTTTTATTAACACTCCTGTAATCAAACAACATAAAATTATTAAAATCTTTGGCTACCATATCAAGGAATTTATCATAACATACTTAGGGATGCCTATTTTCTTTGGAACAATGACTTCATTGATTTGGAATCTACTCATTGAAATATTACAAAATAAACTTGTTGGTTGGAAGGGTAAAATTCTTAGCGAGGTGAGGGAGTTCTAAATTCTAAAAATCACACTACAAAATTTGCTAGTTTATTTTATGTCCTTATTCAAGATGCCTAGAGTCATTGAAGATAAAAATGAATAAATCCAAATGAGATTAATCTGTAATGGCATCGAGGAAAAAAATATATTTTCCTTGGTTACATTTTGTAGTGTCTACTTTTTTAAAAAATCACAAAGGTTTGGATACTAATAAAATTAAATTGATGAAAAAGTCCTTATTTATATGCTAGGATAGATATTCTTTAAATAAAATATTCTTTGGACATAATTTATTAAGTATAAATATTTTGACTCACTGGAGGATAAAATATTATTGTCTATAGATTCTCATCCTTCTAGATCACACTTCTAGAACTTTTTGGTTGACAATAGGAAACTTCTTCAAAAATGATGTAAATTGAATGTGGTAAATGGTGAAAAATGTTTTTATGGGGATGACACTTGGAATATTTATTCCCCCCTTGACATTATCAACCCTTGGGACAAAATTTTCTTCCATTTAAAGAGAGAAATGGGAGAAAGAGTGACTGAATATTTTGAAGAATCCCCTTCAGGTAGAAAATAGAAATTCCTTTTTATTAAGTCTAATATCAAATAATACCTTGACCTTATATCTAATTTAAATGATCTCATTAATTTTTTTCATATCATTAAAATGGACAAGGAGGATGAATTAATTTGTGCTAAGACTAGTGATGGAGGGTATAGTGTATAATATGGTTATATGACAATGCTAAATGATAGCTTGGATGGGTTCCATTGGAACTTTATTTGGGAAAATTATATTAAACCAAAGAGAAATTTATTATTCTGGGTGTTTTTTTAGATCAAGTTACTCACTATAGAAAACTTAATGAAAAGAGGTATTCATATTCTTAACATATGTGTTATTTGTGAGTCTAATGGTGAAACATTATCCCACATTATACGCAAAAGCCCTCTTTCTTACCAAATCCTTAGAATCATCATTTGAAAATTTGAATTATCTTAGGTCCAACTATAATTTATTATGTAAATGATAATCCAATGGAAACCTCCTTTTAGTAGAAAAAGTATCAAAAAGCCCTGGTAGTTGGCTCTTCTTCGTGTCTTTTAGGGAATATGGTGGGAAATAAATATTCAAATATTTTAGATCAAGATAAAAAATTTAGATAGAGTTGCCTTGAGAATCATAAATTCCATCACTTAGAGTTTTTAAACTATCAAAAATAAAGATAACGATTAAATTATAGATTTGAATGTAAAATTAGTGTAAATTGGAACCTCTCATACAAAAAAAATATGTAAATTATCCAATATAGATAGGAAATAATCAAATGGTATTTCACTCCCATTGGATGGTGAAAAATTAACTTTTATGGAGCTTTAAAAGGTAATATTAAATTTTCATGAGGTGAAGGATTAATTTGAGACAAAAAAAAAATGAGACTTACTAGATGCATATGCTAGCAATCTGGGAATTCAGACCAATCATTTGGAAAAATATAAAGCTACCTTATGGGCTATAAAAGTAACAAAATAAATTAAATAAACTCATTTAATGATTCTATGAGATACCCTTAATATTATCAATTACCTAATGAATAAAATCCCTTAAATTTGGACCACCAAAAATATTATATCAGATGTTATAAGTATCTTTCAATCTTTCAAAGGGGCCTCAATAGCACATGTGTATAGAGAAGGTAATAAACTAATTGAATATTTTACCAACTAAGGGATTATCAATGATATCTTTAATAATTGAAAAGAAATTTAGGATTTACCCTACTTTATTATCTGGTTACTACAAAAGGATAAATGTAGGTAATCTTCATCAGAAATCAATGTTGTTTAAGACAGACTTTATAAATGGAATGATTCTATAAAAAAAAATTGACTTGGTAATTATCAAAACCTTTATAATATTCAATCTAAGTACCATTTTAAAGGATTATCTCAATGATACTAACTTCATTCTCTACTATTTTACCATAATGAGTATGGTGATAATTAGCATTCATTATGAGATGGACTAGTTTAATTATATTCTAAAAATTAAGGGCTTTAACATATTTACAACACATGTCAATTTAACCCTCCATTTTATTAATCATATGAGTGTGAACCATGAAATATGGATATCACTCATTATTTTTTGTGTTAGCTTAAGTGACCTTAATGAAGTTATAAGGATTGTTGAGAAGTTTCCAAATAGTCATATCCCTTCCATAACTAAAGTTAACAAAATTAAGAAAGCTATCAAGTGAGACAATTTTTTTTGCATTACTCAATCCATGGGAGGAGACAAATGTATAGTGAAGACCATGGTGCTATAGGCCACTATTTGAAGGATCCTTAAATAGGGTGGGTTGACAATATTTATATACAATATCATAGGTTACAACCCAAATATTTCTTTAGAATTTTAAAAATCATGAAACATCTAAAAGGTATCATTTAGAGGAGTCTATTTTTAAAAATTTGAGCAGATTATGACATAAGTTACTTGTTTGAGCATGGAAGGAAGAAAATTGTATTAAAAAAAATTGGAAAATAAACAAGAGGTCTTGCATTTTCTAGTTGGTAGTGAGAAATTGATAGAGTTTACAGGGGGCTATCATAGGGATTCCATAACAATTCTATGTAATTGCATCATCCACCAAGTCATGAATTATGTCACTTTGAAAGGTAGATATTAAGTTGATTTATCTCACCACCTTGAATTTTTAAATCATTTTGGGAAAAATAATTTCTTATGTTTTCCTTTTCATATTATGATGTCCATGGATAAATATATTATCGAAGTGTAATGCAATAAGTGTTTTTTGCCCCTATATAAATATTGTATATACCTTATTTCCCACCACACTATAACCCAAGCCTCTGGACCTTCTCCCCAACCTCAAATAAACCTCTTTGAGATTAGATCTTTGAAAGATTTTATGCAGCATGTGGTGGTTGATGTTAAAAACACTCATGTCAACTCTAAATCCCAAAATTTTGTTTTCATTATTTCCCCCTATAGACACTTGTTCTACCAAAGGGACCTTAAAAATAAGAATATCTAAACTAATATTCCATTCTTCATTTTTTGAACCCAAGCCTTTAACTTTGAATGAATATATGCATGTTTTTGATAGATTAGATTTTGGTGCCCCTTCATCTAGCAATTATTTACCTGCAAAGGGCATGTTTCTTGATAATTAGATGGATAACCTGGTACTAGACCTAATTCTTAACCCTATTAAGAATAAATGAAAAATAAATATATATAAAAACATTGTATCCTTGGATAACTCTAGTCTTCTAGAAAAGATAATTAACAATCACAAGGAAGCCCTAAAATATATTTTGAATGAAAATGAAGACTTTAATAACAAAATAAATTAGTTGATGCTAAAATTTTATGTAAAATTTTAATATGGGGATCTAAATATAAATAACGATGTAGGGAATTTAACTAAAATATTGGGGGAATTAAAAATTAAAATGGATCAGATGGAAGAAAGATTAAATCAAATGGATAGCTAAAAGAATAAATTTCAAACAAAGATTGAAAATTTTCTTTGAATTAGTAGTATCACAATTGTAAACTGTATATAAGGCATCACCATTATGTGTGATAATCTCAAACACAAAAAATAATACTATATGGGAACCAATGCCAATAAAAGGATAAAAATGAAGGGAAAAAGGGAGGACATTGAAACCAAGGAGGTGGATCATGACACTATTGAGGACTACCTAAACTTTACAGCTAAATAATTGGAGGTAGTTAAGGATATTAAAAACTATGGATCATTTCATTATATTCTTGGTTGTTTATTTTTTGTTTAGTTGTTGAAGTTTTGTTCATTCTTAGTTGTTAGTTTATGTTCTTTGTGGGATTTTGAATTAACCATGTTTGTTTATGATATTGCTTGAATATAATTTCATTTTTATCTTTTATTTTTATATTTTTAAGGTTTTGAGATCTTTCAAAACCTCTTTTTCCCTCTAATTAAAAAAAATGATAATCAATATAATGAAACTATGCATAATCCTCAAGTCTTCGATAAAATTGATCCCAATGAACTTAATGGGGTAGATCATAATAAATTCAAAAAAATCTATTTTTCATCAAGGCCTAAGTTAATTCTCTAAATAAATGGATAGGGTTGCCTAATAAATCATAGCATCTAAGACTATACATCAAAATAATATTGCATCATATCAAACATATCAATAGGAGGTGCATTTTAGAGTTGTTCATACTCCATTTGAGGTGTTCTAATTTTAACTATTTCTTTTATTCTTATATAAACACCTATAGTTACATATCTTACATCATCCCTAATTATGGAGGCATCCCATGGTTTATAAAAAAATAATATGTATGTTTTTACATAGGCATCATACACACCTCCTTTGATTACTATGCATGGTCCATTACCAACTTTTCCTAATACACATTCTCTTGAATAGACTATTATAGCCTTACATGCTATGATGTTAAAATTATAGCAATATATCTCTAAATATATTCATTCAAAGGACTCCCATACTTTTCTTTACAACCCTTTGGTTCTTGAGATAGTTTCTTACCCATACCAATAGGATTTGTAACTCCTAAGCTACTACGCTATGAAGCTAAAGGCCATCTTGAACAACATTTTCAATCTTTATATGAAGCATTAAATGGACATACATAAAATACTTGCTAGAATATAGTGCTACCTCTTCAAGTTATTTTAGAAACTATGATAACTTCATTTCTAATCTTACTAAGCACATGGATCTTTAATATGTTATTAAGGCACCCTTGGATACAAAAGATATACATAGTATCATCCACAGTATATTGATGTCTCAAATATATACATTTCAATAAATTATTCAAAGTTATAGGAATTCAATATGATTACCCTTTATATTCAATGCTAACTCTTCCTTCATTGCCACAACCACTAGAGCCAATTGTTACACCTATTAAATAGAATATGTACAAAGATATTTATTGTAATTATTCAATAAAATAGTATATAGACAATTATTTCACGTATCTAAAATATTTATATACAATCAATTCAAATGAGAGTGGTGCCCCCTCTTACACACTAAGGTTTACATCAAAAAGTTATTCAAATTTTTAAAGTATCTTAATCTTCTATAGTTAGGCTTAAGGTAATACCTAATATAATTTAGTGTGTTCTACAATGAACACAAGCAATTAGACCTTCTCCTACTATACAATACACTCTAACAAGGATTGTACCCTCTCAATGTTATATAATGCAATGGTTTTTATGAGCAGTGATCAAGACATTTATGTCATAGCACCTAATGCCTTTTTAGATTTAGACTTGTATACATTTATAACTTTTTGTTCATGAAAAGTCACTTTTTAAATATATGATAGGAGCACACAATATTGTCCTCCTATTTATGAGATCATAGGCTAGTTTATTTTTTTTTACAAAAAATTAAAAAAATATATAAAAACATTCAAATATTCAAAAACATTCAAAATATTTTCTAAAAAATAAAAAAATAAACTTAAGCATGACATGAGTTTCTAGTTTACTTCTTTACATATGTTATTTACCACATGTTTTGTAGATAGTATATTATTTTTCCTACACACATCCATTTCATGATTTATATGATTATGATGTAGGACATACATATTATACATGGATTTAAAGATGTCAAACTCCCTTATACCCAATGGCCATGCCTAATTTTACTCTACGAGTTACACTATAACAAGTTAGATCTATCTATGACCTCTCTACTATGTTGAGCTATATATCTTATAAGTTTCTTTCTAGTTACTAATATCTTAAATTGTGCTACATGGATATGACAATTTTGTATGATTTGTATTGATACATATGGATAGTGTAGACTAGTTTCAATTATTTGAATCTCCTTTGATGGTGTTTACTTTCTCATATGATAGGCTAGACATTGCTTGCTTATTTTATGTGTCCCTAGGCCATATGTGTAAATTTTTATTATACAAAATTTTGACTTGTCGATTTATTATGGCCCTTAGCCTTGTGTGTAATATTTTCTTATATGACATTTTAACATGTCCACTACTTATGGGCCTTGGCCCTGTGTGATATGTTTGTTTATATGTGTGAGATTTGAACATGTCCATTTTATGCAGCCCTTGGCCTTATGTGTGACATTTTTTGTTATGATTATTTCATTTTATAAGATTGATTAGGGGTTCCATGATCTATATCATGCACTTTTATTGTATATTTTACTTTAAATATGGTTACTTTATTGCATGTCTCATTTTTATATCTATCTATACATGACACTTGTAAGTCTAACAATTAATATGTTAAATACATGATTCAATGAAAATTACATTATTATGATGACATAATCTCCACCTATTGACATGATTACACTAGTAGAATTTGGTAAATAAATAACTATGTGACTAAAACTTTTAGTCATGACAACTAAAAATGACTAAATTCTACTATTTTTTTGCAACACAGCTATAAATGACTAATTTGATTATTAGGTAAAAACCAAAACCAAATAATTAGTCACATAAATAAAAATGACTAAATAATTAGTCAAACAAATAAAAATTAGACAATATGATATTAATGTGGGTAATTATAAAAAATATTTCAAATTGGGGAATTATTGGTGGGAGTGGGTTATATTGTGTGCATAGGTAATAGTGAATTGGGAAATTGTTGGTGGGAGTGGGGAGTATAGTAGAGTGTATAATTCAAAAAAGGCAATTAAATGGGGGAGTGGGGATTACAATTGTCATTATTTGTATAATGCACCTCTACAAATAGAAGGAGGGTTTATTAATTATTAATAGAGTTAGAGCCAACTAGAAAGGGTTTGTATGCCAATTTGATGACATGAGGCATTTTGGATTTTAGCATATAAGTATAAAAATTACTTGCATAGGTGATAAAGCTTTTATGGAGAGGATTTGGAGACTTCTAAAAAGGCAAGGAAGGAATTCAGAGTTTGCTAAAATAAATTTGAAGTCGGTGAGGCCCTCTACAGTGAAGTCAAATTTGGGGATGCCCTATGTAGTGAATTTAGAGGTAATTCAAAACCCTCATTACATTAAACACAAAATATATAGCTTTTTAATTGACAACTATACCTAGCTAGAAGAACAAAATCAGTGTATTATAATAGATGAGTTATATAAATAAGAGGGTATCTTGTCATAAGACATTGACTACCATGTAAAAATTTGGAGTTCTTAAGATTTTGAAAGAATTAGATGCTTTTATTCATTATTTTATCAATAAAATGTAGTGACCATATCTTGAAGTTGCCTATTTATGTTCCATGTTATCATGCATGGGTATGGTATTTATTTCTGATTTTATAACCAATTCACTAACCCAATACTTGAGGCCCCTTTTTAATAAGTCTTCATGGCATGGGTAGTTCATGTACATCATAATTAGTTTATTATGTTAGGTTGTGGAGCTAAAAGCTTCACTGATGCAGACATGGAGGATGTTGCGGAAGGGTTGCAGAGTGTTACTGTCGCCAGCGTTGGTCAGGCCAATCGACGTCAGTAGGGAGGAGACAGAAGGCAACTGACGTCGGTCAGTAGTCGGCTGGCATCGGCACCCCCCGGGTAGATAGGGACCGATGTCGGTCATCTGTGTGGTTCGAACTGAGTGTTTTACAGGCAGTTAGCTAACGAACCAAGTGTTTGCATGTCAAGAGCCATATTTAGACTAGAAGTTGTGGATCTAATTATTGTAATTAGGTGTCTAATTATTGTTTACATGAGATCTATTTAAGAGACTCATTGGTTGTATTGTAAACAAGTGCTAGAGAGTAAGAGAGCAATAATATAAGCTCCTTCTGTGTGTGAGGTGAGCAATGGTGTGTTCCTCATAGTGCCACAGTGCCAAGTGTAGGTGTTGGATTGGAGAATCAGTAGGGTTCTTCATGTATGTATGATCTTGGTCATCAGGTGAGCATGGCTACTTTAGGAGATCTACATGGGTAACTAAGATCATTGGTTTGTAGGTGTATGTGTGTGCAAGGTCAAGGTTCACAAGTGTGCTACACCAGATTGATTTGTAGGTGTGCAAGATCAGAGAGGATAGCAACACAATAGGGAGCAGAATCAGGTGGGATCTACTTGGGAGTACGTTGAGTACTCATGGAGTGCATGGAGCACTTATGGAGTGCGTGGAGCACAAGTGTAAGGTGAACACCAACTCTATGTTTGAGTTGGGTGTTGGGACCTAAGGGAGAGAGCTTTGAGGGAAGATCTACTATTTATGCCCTAGAGGTGTGGGAGCCCTAGAGGTGTGTAAAGAAGAAGAACTGTGGTAGCCTTCTTTGTTGTACTTCCTTTTGAAAGAGTTTTAATACAAGTTGTGTATTGTCTCTCATATCATGTGTTATTTTTGGATTCTAGTTACTTGTGTATTCTGGTTAATTTTTGCATATTAAGTTACTTGGTAATCAGTTGTGTGCTTCCGTTATATTTATCCCAACATGTGGTATCAAAGCCAGGTTATAGGGAACAGGTTTTGTGTTTGGTTACAGGTCACGCTCTAGGGTTTCTAATCGAGTGAGAGTAGAGCAATGGCAGATGAAAGTAAGCTAAGAATGGAGGAGTTGAAAAGCACAGATGATCACTTATAGTCCTATGGAAAGAAAGAGCAGGTAAAACAATATTATTGGTTGGTAACAGATCAGCATGAAGAAACTGAAGATGCAGATGTTACAGGTGTTGTGGCACAGGATGCTTTAGGAGGTTTCTTGGATAAAGTTTAATCTTGGATAACAAATTATGTTGCCTCTTTCCATGCAGCCCCAAGGAGAGGAGCTGGTGAGCCTTGCCAAAGAATTGGCAAAGGGGAAGTGAAGCTGAAATTGCAGGTCGTCAACACATGGGTGTTGAAGCAGGTCATGTAGGTCCCAGGTTTGGAGATGTGGCTAATTTCTTTAGAAAAGTTGGGTGTTGAGAGATGCACAAGAACTCTCATAGTGGATCCACTTGAATTAGCTAGTGGTAAGAAAATAGGTACTCTTTATCTACTTGTTTATATTACTAATTCTTCTTCTGTTGCAGAGACGTGGCCTTGTAGGCTTG
This sequence comes from Torreya grandis, assembly GCA_037957365.1. Lineage (NCBI taxonomy): Eukaryota > Viridiplantae > Streptophyta > Pinopsida > Cupressales > Taxaceae > Torreya > Torreya grandis. Next base: position 392,589 of record JARHVA010008574.1, on the reverse strand, counting down.
GTCACATGAGCAAGAAGGAGATGCATGTTCTTAAGTGGAAGACTGATATATTTGATAGGCTTAAGAACTGGAAAGCCTTGGTGTTTATGGAGGAGATGGTGGATAGAGACTAGTGGATGGGGTTGGATACTTCTGGGCAGGGTAGTTTGGACATGGGATTTGATTCAATGGAGCTCACGGGTAAAAAGTCATCACTCACAGGAAAACACAGGTACCGGCATCGGTAGGAAAATTGACGTCGGCAGTAGGTAAGACTGATGTCAGTCATGAGGACCAATGTCGACAACAGGAGGACACTGATGTCGACAGGGTTGGTAGTCAGGACAGGTGTAGGAACCAAAGTCAGCTGGATGCAGACTGTGTGGTGACCGAGGTCGGTCACTGTAATAGATTTTGGGTGGATAGCAAGTGATCAAGGAGTCTCAAATGCACATATGGAGGATTGAAGATGGTAAGTAAGCCTTAAATTCATTGTTCCTCTTCTTTATACTAGTTTTTGATTGCAGAGTAGGAAGGATCCAAGAAACAGTGGGAGCATGGTAGGAATATGATGCATAACTAAGTAGAGACTTGGTAGGGTTGCCAGTGGGTATGAAAACATAGAGACGAATGGATACCTTAGTTGAAGAATAGAGAGAACGAACACGTGAGATGGAAGACCAGGTCATACGGTCTTGAGGAAGCTATTGGATAGTGGTACAGGTTTGACAGGTGGAGGACAAAGCATGACTTTAGTCAATGTCAGGGTAACTATTGTGGTTTATCTTACCAGGAGGATGATGGTCATGACATTATCCTATTACTGTATGTGGATGGTATGTTTGCTAGCAGGGTTGTACATACAGGGTTTTGTTGAGCTAAGGGTAAGATTAGTTCTGTGGTTTGCTATGAAGAATTTGGAGCAACAAAATTCTTTGGTATGGGAGACATGGAGATCACAGGCTGATTTTGTCTCCAGTGGGAGCTGGTGTGAATCAGGTGTTGGCAAGGTTCAAGATGCAGAGCCAGAGTGCACTAAGGGTTGGATAGTTCAGTGTCTGAAATCACATAAGGTTTGGTATAGACCTGAGTTTGCCCAAGTAATGAGTGCTGTCAGAGAGTTAGGAGCCAATTCGGAGAAGTGAGTTCTTAGGGATGTGAGAGGGACCAACAGCAGGTATATATTCAAGTTTAGGACTTCACTACATGGGATTTTAGGTTTGGATGTGGTAGGGTACTCAGATGATAGGAAGTGCACCACAGGTTGTGTGGTGGGTTGTCTTCAAGATTGATCTTGAAGAGGGATACAAGCCAGGAAATAGATTAGATAGGGTATAAGTACAAGTACAGTGTAGTTGTTTATCTCCAACTGGGAGATTATTAGGTTTTGAAGCTAAAAGCTTCACTGATGTAGACATGGAGGAGGTTGTGTAAGGGTTGTGGAGTGTTACTATCGTCGGTGTCAGTCAGGCCAACCGACGTTGGTAGGGAGGAGACAGAAGGCAACCGACGTCAGTCAGTAGTCGATCGACGTCGGCACCCCTAGGTAGATAGGGACTGACGTCAGTCATCTGTGTGGTTTGGACTGAGTGTTTTACGGGCAGTTAGCTAACGAACCAAGTGTTTGCATGTCAAGAGCCATATTTAGACTAGAAGCTGTGGATCTAATTATTGTAATTAGGTGTCTAATTATTGTTTGCATGAGATCTATTTAAGAGACTCATTGGTTGTATTGTAAACTGGTGCTAGAGAGTAAGAGAGCAATAATATAAGCTCCTTCTGTGTGTGAGGTGAGCAATGGTGTGTTCCTCCTAGTGCCACAATACCAAGTGTAGGTGCTGGATTGGAGAATCAGCAGGGTTCTTCATGTATGTATGATCTTGGTCATCAGGTGAACATGGCTACTTTAGGATATCTACATGGGTAAGTAAGATCATTGGTTTGTAGGTGTGTGTGTGTAAGGTCAAGGTTCACAGGTGTGCAGAACTAGATTGATTTACAGGTGTGCAAGATCAGAGAGGATAACAACACAACAGGGAGCAAAATCAGGTGGGATCTACTTGGGAGTACGTTGAGTACTCATGGAGTGCGTGGAGCACTTGTGGAGTGCATGGAGCACAGGTGTAAGGTGAACACCAACTCTGTGTTTGAGTTGGGTGTTGGGACCTAAGGGAGAGAGCTTTGAGGGAAGATCTACCGTTTATTCCCTAGAGGTGTGGGAGCCCTAGAGGTGTGTAAGGAAGAAGAACTGTGGCAACCTTCTTTGTTGTATTTCCTTCTAAAAGATTTTTAATACAAGTTATGTATTGTCTCTCATATCATGTGTTATTTCTGGATTCTAGTTACTTGTGTATTCTGGTTAATTTCCACATATTAAGTTGCTTGGTAATCAGTTTTGTGCTTCCGTTATATTTATCCCAACATATTATTGGTTAGTGTAAATTACAGTAGTTACATAGGCAACTGAGTACTAGAACCATACAAGCAATTCTAATTTTAACATACTATTTTTTCATTAGTTTCCTCTATGCATTTTGGATCATATGGGAATTAAACTTGTAACATGCATCCAAATTTCAATTCTTTTGATCACTTTTCCATTAAACCATGAGCTCATATCACTAGCCTAGACCTCAATGCTTTGGTAACATTGTGTTCAAGCCTAATCTATTAATAGCATGAAATCCTATAATATGGTCTCATATGGCATAGTTGAAAGTTATGCTAGTTCATGAAATCAATGTCGTCACCAAGCTATTTTTATTGATATTATATCTCCACAATGGGAGTATATCAATTTGTAGAACAATTCATCTTATCTCAACATGTTAATAATTTATGCTAGTAAGCAATGCTCAAAGTTAAAATAAATAATTCATTAGCCTATTTATTAGTGTTTGTGTATTCATCAACATTGATAAGATTTCTATATGTTTAAATTCTTGTGGTTCATCAATAGAAAAATCATGAATTATATGTTCTATTGCTGAAGCATTTCTTTAATTATCATCTAGACAAGGAAATCCCTCAATAAAACATGGATTAAAATAGCATTTGTTTATTTCCAATCATAAAAAGAACATATGATTCTATAGAGTGATGCCCAATAGTATTCCTTGAATTTAAATTTCTATAGAGAGATTTGTATCATGTAGAGTGCTCTAATTCTATAGAGTGTTTTATATCCTAATTCTGTGAATTGCTTTAAATTTTGTGTAAGTGTTGAAGAGTGTTGAAGAGAATGAGTTTACATGTATTAGATCCTTAGTAAGTTGAGTTTTTCATATTTTAATTTTTTTCTTGAAATGTGAAACTAAATTAATACTAAAATGCAAAACATTATAGATGGATCAATGTTGAAGGTTGAATATGGATCAATACCATACATATGATGAGAGAGTAGACGATGAGAGGGACATGGACAAATATCTATGTCCATGTAATGATTATCTTGGTGGAAAAGTGAAAAAAACAAGTGATTTATTGGCATATGATAATATATGGGCATAGTGGTATAAGCCCATAGGATTACAATTATTATGAAGATATGATAGAATTGTAGAGTGTGTGAGATGTAGAGGTAATAAACATAGATGCAGTGGTACCAAACATAGATGAAGATGCCCCAATGTTAGATTAAGGGTTTAAAGTTGATATAATGTTGAATGAGGGTCTAAATGATGATTCAGCCAAGTCTATGGAGGATGATTTAAATCCTACGTATTTTGATTGCAAGTTAAGTCATTTGATAACAATCCTTCAAATTATTAACTTGCAAGTGGTACTTGGTTGGATAAATGAGAGTGTAGATCAGTTATTGGCATTATTAGGTTCATTGGTACCGAATGAATCCACATTGCCAATACAATGAAGTTAATATAAAAATCAAATCAATAAGCTAGGATTAGGGTATTAAAACATCCACACATATGTGAATGGTTATGTATTATTTCACAATAATCTTGCAAGTGAGAGTGAATATCTGAAATGTCATGAAGTAAGGTATAGGCAAGGGTTAAAATTAGTTATGGTTCCTATAAAGTTTCTTCATCACTTTATGATAATCTCATGATTACTCTAAATGTATATGTTCAAAGACATTAATAAACTTATGCAATGGCATGCCTAAAATAAGAGCACCAATGGAAAACAATGACATGTCCCTGATTCTAAGATGTGGATGGAATTTGATAATAGATTTCCTAATTTTTCTCAAGATCTTCATAATATAAGGTTGGGTTTAGCTCTAGATGGGGTGAAACCATTCTCAGGTCAAAGTACTAAATGGTCAACTTGGCTAGTTTTTTTAATAAATTATAACTTCCCTCCATGGTTAGCAACTAAGCCATTTTTATTAATGATATCATTGATTATACCAAGAAAGAAAAATATGACTTTAGATACAATTTATGATTATCTAGAGACATTATATGATGATATAATGCAATTATGGAAAGGAATTGAAGCAATTCAATCTGTAAAGGATGCTTGTTCAATTAAATTCACTTTAAGAGATTCTTTATTGTTTATGATTTATGATCTTCCTCCATATGGCACACTATTTGGTCTCACTATTCATGGATACCAAGGATGTCTTACTTGAAAATTTAATTATTTTGTGAGGCACTCAAGAAGTTTACATAGGTGGATTTATTGTGAACATCATGCTTACCTTCAAATGGATCATCGATATGATCAATAAAAAACATGTTTCAATGAACAAGAAGAGAGTCATGAAACCATTGCTAGTAACGGGTGATTACATTGTTGAGAATATACAACAAAGAATGTCATTTATAATTAAAAATGATGGGACTACTAGTAGTACATATGATCCATGTAATTAAAGTGGTGTAAAATAGTTTTGCATATTCTATAAGTTGTCATACTTTAAGGATATATCCATTAGTCATACTTTTGACTTTATACATACTGATAAAAATATAGCCTATGCTATTATAGAAACTTTTTTTGGTGATTTTGATACTATTTCATTACATGAAGAATTTCTACAACCAAAGATTTATCAAAATCTTTGGGTTGAAAAATATGATGATGAAAAATATAGAAAACCTAGTGTTCCTTATGTCTAGACAAAGGAACAATGTGCACAATTCTTACAGTTGATGTCTCAAACTTGCTTTCCCATTGAATATGTAATTATTAGTATTAAAATCCAAAATGACATTAATAGCTTAAGATTCCTCAAGACCCATGACTATCATGTCATAATCAAGAATATTTTACCTATTGTGCCAAATGTATCAAGTTTGGCAAAGGGCCAAGATTGGAAATTATAAGGTTGGAATTAATATTAAAGAGAATGAGTTTACATTTATTATATCCTTAAAACTTTTATATTTTGAGGGAAGAGGTTGTTGAAGTCCTTTTTCTATTAGAATTGAAGTTTCCACCAAAAATCTTTAACATTTTTATGCTTCTTTTGATACATCTAAAATATGAACTAGAGCATTTTAGCCTAGTAAGAACTAGATGAATGTATCCTATAGAATTACATATGAAGGTTTGGAAAAAAATTATTCATACTAGGGTAAAACTGGAAAGTAACACATTTGAGGGATACTCAATGCAAGAGGCCATGGGTTTTTGCACATAATATATGAAGTATTTTAAAAATGTCAATCGACATGTATGGGATGATGATGAAGATGAGATATTTTTAGGTGAATTATTAGAGGCAATGGATGTCACTTCAACCTTTCACATCAAAAAAGAAGTGTGATACATGCCTATATTATTCAAAACACATCTCCATTCGATAAGTAGCACAGGTAAAAAAAATTCACATAATAATTTATTTACTTAATTTCATTTACACATTTATATTATTAATCTTACTATTTTTATGTTAATATTCTATGTATAAAATATGAAGAAGAGAATCAAAATTGGATGCAGCATCAACCTCAAAGGCACAGATGTCATGATTTGATTGGAGGTGATTCTTTTCTAAAATTTGAAGAATGGGTTGCTAATATAGTCAGTGATGCAAAAGAATAAGGTCAAGATATAACAATGGAGGAAAGTTAGCTTTCAAAATATCCACATGTATGGGCTATGCATTTTAGTGGAATGTGGGCCTTTGGTAGTCATTTAAGAGTGGAAGAAAAAGATAAAGGAAAGATAAATTATGATTGTGTTGTTAGTGATCAATTTATTCATGAAACTGAGAAGAAATTTTTTGTTGGACTCATCCAAGAAATTATTAAAGTATATTTTGGTGAAAATATTCTTATATTATTAAAATGTAAGTGGATCTAACCATCCACAGTATAATTTGATGAGTATGGATTTTACACACAAATACATGACAATTTTTTTCAGAGATGAAAGAGTCATATGTTTCCCTTATTCAAATTAACCAATCATTTATAATTTATGATGTAAGAAGCCTATGATGGTCATATGTCTTTCAAATAGAGTCTCATTTGAAATGAAAATTCATGGAAGTTATTGATATAATGCCTGATCGGCAATATGTTAATTTACAAGAAACATTCAAAGAAGTGGATGAAGATGATGGAGTGTTTCAAGAAGATATTTTTATTACCAATTAAGAGATCTAGAGAGATAATTTATTACATGTGATAGATGAGGATGAAGAAGAAAATCAAGTAGAAGCATACATGAGTGATCAAGATTTTGATCTTGCTAATATTGCAGATGATTATGATGATGTCTTATCACCTTAACTAGCCTATCAACTTAACTTGTTAGCTTGTCACCTAAACTTTGGTTATATGTATTATGTAATTTATTATTGAATGTAATAAATATCTGAGTATAGGTGTGATTATTCACTATTGTTTTATTGATACATTTATTAATGTAATCATCATTACTCTATTTGTACATTGTATACAAAACTTAAGATGCTAACTATTGATTTGAAGTGCATTTAAAGTTAGTTTTAATCATTATTCTTAGTTTTTTTACTTGGGTTGAAATTAATTTCATTTAGTTAAAATATAATTTCTTGTATGTCCTATATGTTTTATAGATGCTATACTTTTCTAACTTCTCTTGAACTGCTAAATATGAAAAGAACCAAGCAAGGTCTAAAGGTATCAAATAATGCAACAAGATACTTGTGAAAGTAAACAACTCTTTAAAATCCTAGTAATAAATTGTAGTCATTTCTCTAATATTTGGATAGCTTTAGTTTTTAATACAGCTTCTAGCCTCCACATGCATTAAATATGCTTGTGTGAAGGAAACAATAATGAACATCTAAGATTTAATAATACATATAAATATCTTAACATTAGGTGAACAAAATATTTAGCCTTTACTATTAAACAATTTGTGTGAAAAGACAAGTATAATTCCCTGTCATTCTCCCCCTTACTGTTATGCTCCCCCTAACTTTAGCATTGTCATGTTGTTCTGGATCATGTTATGTTTTACTACTTCAATTCTCCCCCTTTGAAATTGATGGCAAAGGTGCTAGTCAATTAACCTACTGACTTAAATCTCCTCATCAACTTGTAGTAAAATAACTTTAAAATACTATAATTAGAATAAGAGGTCAGCAATGAATTATAATACCAAAATCCTCAAGCTACACTGGTTCTATACTTAGGAAATTTTTTGAAAAATGACAACCCCTATGTTAGAACTTCTAAAATTTGCCTAGTTTTATTATCATAACTAACCATGAGCCCAATGACTAAAGCCTTTATTCTTATGCTAAAAGTCTCTCTACCTGACTAAGCCTCCTCATTACAAATAAAAAAATGATCTCTTAGGTCTAACTGATACTAAAAAATAAAACCAAGAGACTACAAAATTAGAAAATTATTCAATCCTTTCAATAAAATGATATCTAAAATACTGCATTCATAATATACCCCTATATTCCCACCTAAAATACATAAAAAATTCAATATCGCATCCCCATAAGGGGTAAATAATGACACTACAGCATGGTGGTGAACAATCACTCAACTGCTAGAATCAACTCACCATCCCATGGGAGTCCAAAGGGGTGTACATAGGGTTACAGTATGAGACTATCTAACCTGATATCTACAATAATAAAAGTGATGGTATAAAGTATAATAGGGAGAGTAAAAGGTTTACTCTACCATACCGCTACCCCACAATAATCTTGATATTATAGAGTGGTACTACAGTATAAGTTGTCAAAGCATTTAAATCATCAGTGGCAATGATTACACCACTAGATGTAAGCCATCCAATTTCTCAAGATCAAAGGCATGTATTCAAACTCACATTTTTATGTTTTTCAAATTTTGAAAATGAGCAATGACTATTTCATGTGTAATTGTAAGGTTTGCTAAATTTAAGTATATTTCATAATTGGAGATTCCTATCAAATGTAAAGTATTTTTAACACAATTATATATTATCTTAACTTATAATATAGTAATTTTCATTACTATAATAAATGGGGGCCACATTTAGATACCTAAATCTACTCACAGATACGTGACAATGTAAATTCTTGACACATCCTAAACCACTTGAATTGTACCCAAATACATTAATATTATTTATCATTACTCTAATAAATTTATCTATATGTGGGATTGATGCTATGTTAATCATCAATATTACACATAACTTTCTAAGCTAATGATCAAACCTTTGTTACATCACTCTCAGATTACCTTCAACTCAAGACAATTGTTCTTGATTCTCTAGGATAGGTTTATGCTAGGCATACAAGTCTATTTTTATGGACCTATGTGCCTAGAGTAGATTCATATTTTTCCAACTGATATCTATTTTTCAAATTTATAAATGTATATATGGGTCTTCTTGTATGTTTCATAAATTCAGATAAAATAAACTATCAAAAGGTTTCACTATAAATATAAATCAAATGTCATTCATTATTCTTAGTTTGGAACTATATATCAAATACTTATAGACTATTGCACATTGATAAAATATACCATATTCTTCACAAATTTAATATCATTCACAAGGATTAGTCATAATAAAAGTCTAAATAATCTCAAAACAAGACAAAAATTACCATTTTCAAGTATCAAAGCCATATTTATAGCTTCATACATATAGTAAAGGAGCACAGTTGCATAATCACTCTATGTGTGAGAAATGTGTGGCTTTATTGCCTTTTTAAAGTATCTATATGCATAGGGTGAATTAAATAGTAAATGGGGTGATTGGAGTTAGCTCATCCCATTACACTCCCCTTCTCTCTTTTGCAGGTTTCTAGTTGTCATAATATATGTAGGGTTTCTAAATGAAAGAGGAAAAAATAATGAATTCCATATGGCACAAACAAAATTAAAAAATCTCTGTCCTCTCAATAGACACATGTGCATAAGCTAGATCAATTTTATCTTCATCAATTCAATACATATAAGTTTGCAGGCAATGGACATGAATGGTCAGTGTTGTTGTCTAAGGAGTGCAAACCTTTCTAGTAATATTCATAGATTTTATCCCTAGTTATGAGCTGTCAAAGTTCTATATTATTATTCTTCTCACTATCAAACATCATTCATAGTCAACTCAAATAACTCCATAGTCAACATACGTTTAATGAAATACACTGCTATATAGGGAGCATAGTCATACCAAAAGTAGTTTCAAATTTTGCATCTGATCATGAATAGTCACAATCCTATCTTCTATTTATTTGATGTTAGGAACTCATGCTACCCCTTATTTTTAATTTTTTAGTATATTAGTTTCTATGGATTCATATGATTTATAAGTCATCTCATGGGTATTTCATTTTATCCCACATTCATGGGAAGTAATATTTGCTTATATTAGACTTAGTATATAACTAAGTGTTGAGGCCAATGAAGGCATCCACAAATTTATTGTATTGATATTACTCAAAGGACGTTTCCTCCTTGAATTATTCTATGATCAATATAATTTTTAAGATGTTTTTGCTAATTATAAAAATCTTTTATTTCATGTATTTTTATTAATTTGTTGTAGAAGGATCCTCTCATCTGCTATCAAAGTGCTTTGTAAGGCCAATTTTTTTAGAAAGTCTAAACTCTATTCTATTGCATAATTTATTTAAGTATTTTTATCAAAAATTCTTAACTCTATTCTACTACATAATTCATTTAAGTATTTTTCTATATTATAATAATCTATTTTGGATTAGGGTAAAAACCTATTTGCATAACTATGGGAAGTGCTTGGGTAAAATCCCTAAAACTCATTGTGAGGAGTACCATAGGAAATCTAAAGTATTTGACCCATTGATAAGACCTACTAACAAAATGGGCAATGGCCCCTTCTCAATTGAGTAGTTCCCACACATGATACAAACCAAGAGCTATCGCTTAGGGGTAAATCCATGGCCAAAACTTTTTGGGAGAGTAGTACTCACTTAGATTGCACTAGTGGCTAGAGAAATATATTTAAAACCTTAGGTAGCCATTGAAACTTGGGGCCCATTTCTATCAGTTTTAACATATTTCTAGCAGACTCAAAAAATCAATTAGTAGAGTATCAGAAGACTCTTAGAGGACTTGCATTCAGATAATTGATAGAAACTAAAAACTAGAAAATATTCATCCTATCAGTTTCAAAATACTATTAGTAGAGTATCAAAAGACTCTCAAAGGACTTATGGCTGGACATTTGATAGAAACCATAAACTAAGGGAAAAAAATTCTTATTTTGGTCATGGTACTAACCTGAACATGAGCAAAAAATATGGAGGATAAAATTTCCACCCTCAAGATCCAAATCAAAGATCTTTATGAAAAAATTCTTGGACTCAATCTTTAACATACCACCTTGAATAATAGATGGCATCCATAGTCCTCTTTAGATACTGGATTTTATTCTTCCAACAATTTTCATGGGCTGAAGCTTGATTTCCCTCGATTCAATAGTGTAAATCTGACTGGATGGATCTATTAGGTAGAAAAATATTTTAGTCTGCATAATAATTTTTATGCCAACAAGGTCCCACTTACATCCTTTCACTTCAAACATGAATCCCTTAAATGGTATCGTTGGTATACCAAGGCTCATGATGAACCCTTATGGATCAATTTTTACACCCTCATTTTGCAATAGTTTAGGTTGACTTCTTTTTATGACTTCATTGGAACACTCACTAAACTTCACCAATAGGGAACCATGACAAAATATCAAATCGAATATGAAAAATTGGCCAATCACATAGAGGGATTGTTTGATGAATTCTTCAAGATTTTCTTTCCTTTGTCGGTGGACTAAAGTATGTAATTCAATCTAAGGTCAAAATGTTTCAGCCCAACACAATGATGGAGGCCCTAGGGTTAACTAAGTTGGAAGAGGACAAGATCACATCTTAGTAACGCTTCAAATCCAATTTTTATCCATTCAAAAATAAAACTCCAAAACAATCTCAAATAATGACAGCCCCCAGAACCACTCCTATCAAGAATTTGACTAAAGCAAAGATGAAAGCATGTAAAGAAAAGGTACTATGTTATAATTATGATGACAAATTCACTCGAAGACATAGATGTGTAGGTCAAAATATTTACCTACTAGATGTGTACTCTCCACTTGAAACTAAAGTTTTGGAATATGTTTAGGATACAATAGATGATCTAGAAGAAGCTCCACCAATTGTGGAACCTACCTTTTAAGAAGACCAACCAAACATCTCTCTCCATGCCTTAAGAGTCACTACCCCATAAACCATGTGGTCAAGGGTTACTTCAAGAATATCCCTCTCACAATGTTCATTGATTCAAGTAGCACTCATAACATCATTGACCCTCAGATCACCAAATAATCTAATTATTTTGTCCATCCTTGCTCCAACTTTGAAGTCATGATTGTCAATGGGAGCACATTACCATGTAAAGAAAAGTGGCACAATGTGTGTATCTCTATTAGAAATTAAAACTTGTACTCTGACATGTTTACCTTGCCCTTAGGTGGATGTGATGTTGTTTTTGAATCACAATGGTTATGCACACTTGGACCCATCTTATGGGATTTTACTAAACTTTGGATACTGTTTTTAGACGATGGGTAAAAACACACATTAAAATGATTATGACTAGGCTCTCTTAGCATCATAAGTTCACATTTCATGGAAAATATTCTTAAGAATAATTTACACGGCATTATTTCCTATCTCCATTCCATTCAAATGTAACCATAAATGGTCTTCACTACTCCTTTTGATCTACAAACTGTTCTGCATAGGTATGCAGTTTTTATTTCCAAACTAGTGGGATTACCACCTTCATAGCCAAAGGACCATCATATTTAGCTCTTTACTAGAAACATTCCTCCCAACATCAGGCCCTAATGCTATGCATTTTATCAAAAGACTATGATTGAGATGCTTATTTGAGACTTACTAAAGTAAGGCATTATTCACCCCAGTACGAGCCCATATTCTTCCCTAGTTTTCCTTATCTAGAAAGAGATGGGTCATGGTGCCTTTGCATTGACTTCTTCACACTTAATCACATCAAAATCAAAGATTTGTTCATGATCCATGTTAATAATGAGCTTATTTATGTGCTTCATGGCACTCATTTTTTCTCCAATTTGGATCTCCACTCTGGATATCACCAGATCTAGCTTAATGAAGATGATATCCCTAAGATATATTTTCTCATGCATGATGGCCACTATGAGTTTTTGGCCATGCCATTTGGCCTCACTAATACTCCTTCAACATTCTAATCATTAATGAATAAAATATTCCATCCCTACCTATATAAATCCATTCTAATCTTCTTCGATGATATCCTCATCTATAGTAAAACATTATCTAAGCATCTCTAACATTTAGAGCTCACACTGTAACTTCTCTCTGATGATCATCTCTATGCACAATAGTCCAAAAGTGTGTTTGTCCAAGATAAATTGGAGTATGTTAGACATATTATTTCATCCCAAGGGGTTCGAGTGGATCCCAAAAAATAGATGCCATGACAAATTGGCCTCATCCTCATACCCTCAAGAGCCTCCATAGTTTTTGGGGCTGACTAAATAGTATCATAAGTTTGTCAAGGACTATGGGAAGATTACAGCTCTACTAACATCTATGTTTAAAAAGGATGTTTTTACATGAACATAAGTTGTTGAGTGTGTATTTGAATAGTTTAAACATGTTATGTGTACTACACCTGTTCTAGCTATGCCATATTTTGCTAAGACATTCATAATCAAGAGTGATGCTTATAATAATAGACTTGGTGTTATTCTCCTCTAAGAAGGATTCCCCATTACATTTACCATCAAATCCCTTCTAGAATCAATTTAGTACTCTCTACTTATGAGAAGGAAATGATGACCATTTTACATGCAGTACATAAATGGAAACCATACCTACTAGGGAATCATTTTTGCATCAAAACTGAACACTAGAGTCTAAAATATTTCCTATAATAATGGTTCTTTGCCCCATCACAATATAAATGGGTCAGCAAACTCATGGGTTATGATTATGAGATCACTTACAAGAAGGGTAAGGACAATATTGTGGATGATGTTCTATCTCACACATTTATGGACCAAGCTTCCTTTTTAACTATTTCCATGCCTATTCTAAACTGGTTCGATGATGTACATTAGGTTTATGTCAATGATTCGTCATTATCCCAAATCATTCAAAAATTGGCCACTAACCCTTCTATTGTACCATATTATTATTGTGATGGTGCTTCTTTATGATATAAGGGTCATCTAGTGTTTCCCTAGAGCATAGATCTTCATGGGGCTATGTTATTTGAACTCCATGCCTCTCCATCCATAGGACACTTAGGTTTTATCAAAACTTATGAATGGGCATAATGCAACTTCTTTTGTAAGGGAATAAAAAAGGAAATTCAACATATGGTGGTTGAATGTGACACCTACCAATGCAACAAGGGTGAAACAACACTCATTCTTGGGTTGTTCAAACATTTGTTTATCCCTACCAGGATTTGGATAGATATTTCTATGGATTTCATTAAGGGGCTCTGTAAATCTAGAGGGAAAACAATGATCTTGATTGTGGTTGATCTCCTCTCTAAATGTAGTCATTTTTGTGCCCTCAGCCATCCCTATACTGCCTCCACAATCACACAAATTTTCTTGGACAAGATTTTCTATCTTCATGGAATTACTTATTATATTATCTTAGATTGTGATTTAACTTTCACCAACAATTTTTGGATATAACTATTTTGATGCACCGACACCCAATTTAAGATGAGTTTCGAGTATCATCCATAGATGGATGGTTAGACTAAAATTATAAACAAACGCTTGGAAAATTTCCTTCATTGCTTCACCTCAGAACAACAACATCAGTTGGTAAAGTGTCTCCCTCTCACTAAATGGTGGTATAATACCTCCTACCACATTTCAACTAAAATGACTCCATATGAAGTAGTCTATGGTCAAACACTACCAGTGATCCTTTCATACACCCCCAGTAGTTCACTAGTTTAATTGGTCAACACACTTCTCCAAACTCAAGATCAGATCCTTAGTACCCTATGGGATAATATTAATATGGCACAAAATAGAATGAAACAATAGGCTGGTTAACACCATTCTAAGCACACTTTTCAAGTAGGTGATATGGTTTTTCTTCACCTATAGCCATACAAGCAATCCTTCTAAAAAATAAAAGGGCTTCATAAGCTAGCTCCCAAGCCCTATGGACCATATAAATCTCTCTATAGGATTGGGTTGGTTGCTTATAAGTTATATTTCCCACCTTCTTCTCGTGTTTACCTAGTATTTCATGTCTCTTGTCTAAAGAAAGCTCTTTACACAAACATCAGAGTGCAATCTATTTTACCAAAACTTGATAATGAGGGATCCATCCTTCTTGAGACAAAGGCAATCTTGGATAGGTCCACACACCAACTACACTCACATTCCATCATAGAGGTATTAATTCAGTGTCATAGAATGCAACCAGAGGATGCAACATGGGAACCAATATTTAAGATTCAATACCAATTCCCACATCTAAAGCTTTGAGGACAAAGATTTTTCTAAGAGGATGGAGATGTTAGGAACCCATGCTACCCCTTCTCTTTACTTTGTTAATATATTAGTTGTTATGGATGCATATGCTTTGTAAGTCATCTCGTGAGCATTTTGTTCTATCTCACATTCATGGGAAGTAATAGTTTCTTTTATTAAACTTATTATATAAGTAAGTGTTGAGGCCAACGAAGGCATCCATTAATTTATTGTATTGAGCTTCCTCAAAGGAGGTTGCCCCCTTCAAGTGGTCTGTGATCAATATAATCCTTTTGATGCTTATGCTAAATTTATAAATCTTTTATTTCATGCATTTTCATTAATTTGTTGTAAGAAGATCCTCTCATTTGCATTGTCATATATTAGAAACATTCAACAAAATGTATATAATGAAGCATAATACATCCATTCTTAGTATTTTCCAAAAATACCATATTTCCATATTTAGCAAGTTGTATTTAGAATTGTTAATAAATGTATATATTTATCATTCTAATTTCTTTCAATTTTTACATCTATTGCATAAACATTTAATTTTTAAATCAAAAAAGGGTAAAACACGAACCTAGCTACCACTAAATTCCCAACATTTGAGTACAATGTTGGGAACCTACTAGCCACAAGGTTCCAAACTACATGGTATTTTAAAAAACAAAAAGGAAATGATTTGAAAATCATCAAAAAATATGCACTCTAAATAAATTAATAAAAAATATTTTTGAATGTAAAGGTTATAGACTATCAAAGTTAGCAGTCATTAGGTTCCCAACATTTGGGAACAATGTTGGGAACCTATTGGCCACTAGGTTCCAACATATATTGAATTTTAAAAAATAAAGTACACCAATTTGAAGGTCAAAAAAATATGTATTTTAAAAAAATGTCTTAAAAATAGTTTTGAAATCAAAATTTATGGCCTCTTGAAGCTAGTGGCCACTAAGTTCCTAACATTTGAGAACATTATTGAGAGCCTAATAGTTATTAGGTTCCAACATATCATTTTTCAAAACAAAGAACATCAATATAAACATCATGAAAAAATATGTATTTTAAAAATAATCACTAAAATATTTCTAAGTGCAAAAGTTATGGCATGTTGAGGCTAACAGATGCAAGGTTTCAAAATACATGGTATTTTCAAAAAGAAATTGAATTGATGTGAATGTCATGAAAAAATATATAGTTTTAAAAAATAATTAATTAAAAAATCTTTCTAAATGCAAAATTTATGGCATGTCAAAGCTAGAATCCTCTAGGATCCCAACATTTGGGAATAATATTAAATATAGTGGTTACTAGGTTCTAACGTATATGTTATTTTCTAAAATAAAATATACCAATGTGAATATCATGAAAAAATACACCATTTCAAAAAATAAAATAAAAAACTTTCTAGTTGTAAATGTTTTGGCCTATCAAATTTGGCGATCACTATGTTCCCAATATTTTGGAATGATGTTAGGAGCCTAATGACCATTAGGTTTCAACCCACATGATATTTTTCAAAATAGAGTGCACTGATGTGAAGATCATGAAAAGTATACATTTTTAAAAAAATGAAAAATATTTTTTAACACAAAAGTTAGGCCTACTAAAGCTAGCGATCACTAGGTTCCCAACATTTGGAAAATTTATTTGGAGCTTAGAGGCTGTTATGTTCATGGTGCTTTCTTAAAAAAAATGAACTGATGTGAATATTATGAAAGAATGTGTACTTTGAAACAAAATGACTAAAAAATCTTTCCTGATTTAGTAACTTGTAATTAGAATTGTTAATAATTGTATGTCTTTAACATTCTAATTTCTTTCAAGTTTTACATCGGTTACAAAAAAAATTAATTGCTAAATAAAAAATAAGGTAAAACACAAACCTGACATCTACTAAATTCCAAACATTTGAGAACAATATTGGAAACTTAACAATCACAAGGTTCAAAACTACATAGTGTTTTCTCAAAAAAATAATCGACGTGAAAATCATTGAAAAAATATGCACTCTACAAAAATCAATAAAAAATATTTTCAAATGTAGTTATAGACTATCAAAGTTAGTAGTCGCTAGGTTCCCAACATTTGGGAACAATGTTGAGAACCTAGTGGCCACTAGGTTCCAACATATATGGTATTTTCAAAAATAAATTGCACCGATGTGAAGGTGAAGAAAAAATGTGTACTTTCAAAAAAATATCTTAAAAAAAATCTGAATGCAAAATTTATGGCCTCTTGAAGCTAGCACCCACTAAGTTCCCAACGTTTGAGAACATTTTTGAGAACCTAACAAGTATTAGTTTCTACCTTACATATTATTTTTCAAAACAAAACACATCGATTTAACATCATGAAAAAATATACATTTTTAAAAAATCACTAAAACATATTTCTAAATGCAAAAGTTATGGCATGTTGAAGCTAATGGGTGCAAGGTTTCAAAATATATGGTATTTTTAAAAATAAATTTAATTTATGTTAATCTCACAAAAAATACATATTTTTTAAAAATAAATACATAGAAAATCTTTTTAAATGCAAAAGTTATGGCTTATCAAATCTAGTGGTTGCTAGGATCCCAATATTTGGGAATAATGTTGAGAGTTTAGTGGTCACTAGGTTCCAACATAAATAGTATTTTCTAAAATTAATTGTATTAATGTGAAGATCATGAAAAAATACACCATTTCAAAAAATAAAATAAAAAACTTTTTGAATGTAAATGTGTTGTCCTATCGAAGTTGATAGTTGCTATATTCCCAATAATTATACATAATGTTAGTATCCTAATGGCCACAAGGTTCCAACCTGCATGGCCTTTTCTAAAACAGAGTGCACCAACATGAAGGTCATGAAAAAATATGCATTTAAAAAAATGGAAAAAAAAACTGAATGCGAAAAAATGGCCTACCAAAATTAGCAGCCACTAAGTTCCCAACATTTAGAAACTATATTGGGAGATTCAAGGCCACTAGGTTTATGGTGCTTTCTAAAAAACATGAACTGCACCGATGTGAAGGTGAATAAAAAATATGCGCTTTCAAAAAAAATTCTTAAAATTATTATGGATACAAAATTAGTGACCTTTTAAAGCTAGTGGCCACTAAGTTCCCAACATTTCAGAAAATTCTTGAGAGCCTAGTAAACTATACATATTATTATTTTTCAAAACAAATCACATCGATGTAAACATCAAGAAAAAATAAGCATTCTTAATAATCACTAAAATTTATTTCTAAATGCAAAAGTTATGGCATGTCAAATTATGGCAAAAGGTTTCAAAATACATGGTATTTTCAAAAATAAATTGAATTTATGTAAATGTCACTAAAAATAAACATTTTTGAAACATAATTAAATACAAAATCTTTTTGAATGCAAATGTTGTGGCTTGTCAAAGTTAGTGGCCACTAGGATCCCAACATTTGGGAATAACGTTGAGAGTCTAGAGGTCACTAGGTTTCAACACATATGTTCTTTTATAAAATAAATTGTATCGATATGAAGATCACGAAAAAATATACCATTTCAAAAAATAAAATAAAAAACTTTTTGAATGTAAATGTTTTGTCCTGTCAAAGTTGGTTGTTGCTATGTTCCCAACATTTGGGAATAATATTAGGAACCTAATGGCAATGCTAAGTTCCAACCTACATGATATTTTCCAAAATAGTGTGTACCAATGTAAAGATTATGAAAAATATGCATTTAAAAATAAACTTCAAAAAATATTTTTAAATACAAAAGTTATGGCTTACAAAGTTAGTGGCTGCTAGGTTCCCAACATTTAGAAACTATGTTGGGAGCTCAGAGGTCACTAGATTCATGTTGGTTTCTAAAAAATGTGAACAAATGTGAAGATCATGAAAAAATATGCACTTTAAAATTAAAAGACTAAAAAATATTTTCATATGCAAAAGTTATGGCCCATCAAGTTGGTGGCTGCTAGGTTCCCAACATTTGAGAACAATGTTTGGAGCCTAATGGCCACTAGGTTCTAAACATTTAAGAAGGTTCCTACCTACATGGGCTTTTCAAAAATAATGTGCCACTAATGAGAATCCAGATTTATTGATGTTGGTATTTCATTATGAGAATCTGATTTCATCAATAATGGAATTTGATTTCATTAATTTTGAATTATCGATGAAATTCAATTTCATTGATATTAGAATTTAGTTTCAAGATTATTGGAATCTAATTTATTCAATACTGGAATCTGTTTTCATCGATATTGGAATCCAATTTATTCAATATTAGAATCTATTTTTTGTCACTATCAAAATCCATTTTATTCAAGATATCAAAGTTCAATGAATCCAATTTTAACACTTTTGAAAATTGTTTTGTGAACCAGAACCAATTTGAATTCAATCAATTGATGGTTACACACATAGAGGTGTGTGTGTGTGTGTGTGTGTGTGTGTGTGTGTGAGTGAGTGAGTGAGAGAGAGAGAGAGAGAGAGAGAGAGAGAGAGAGAGAGAGAGAGAGAGAGAGCCTTATGCACACCAAAAAATGCTTGGGGTGCAGTGGTTTATTGGAAAGTCTTAACCAAAATCTTTATGAAATTTTACATAAAAACCATGCCCATTAAGGAGATGTCAATGCTAACATAAAAATAATAATCTTTAAAAGTTTAAAAGTATTAATTTAATTGAATAAATAATTATTATTTCAAAAGTGGGATGTGCCAAATATTTTGAATTGTTAAGAGATGAATAAGTAGTAAGTGCTTAAACCCCGTATTAGTTGTGAGCACATATCTCAAATTAAATCATTTTTTAATCCTCTACAAAATTTGTTGCCTTGTTAGGGTTTTGAAGAAGAAAAACACTTTCTTATGGATCTGCATGAAATTTCAAAAAAAGAAACAAAATTTTTGAAACCTCAAATTTAATAAATATTCTCAAAATCAATTTATATAAATAATTTTGATTACTCAAAATGTTAAATATATAGTTTTAATGAAATACGCATCATAATAAGATTTTTTAAAGGTTTTTATTAGCTTTACTTTGTTCTAACCATGGAACAAGTGTTTTCAAATTTGCAGGAAAATTTAATAGTTTTAGAAATAAATTAATAATAACAGTGTTTTTACTGTTTTACATTTCATTAAATGAGTAAATGTGATGCATTTTGACTCCGATCCATTTATTCATCGTAGACAAACATATAAACAACGGGTAGTGCCGTGTAGGAAAGAGCATTAGATAAAAACACAATATGCGCGTGATTTAAGTACGTCATCATTAAATGTTCAACGATGGTATGACATGATGCAGAAAAACTTAGTAATACAGCATTTGTATCATTAGGCGCGTACAGTGAATTTGCAGGAATTGTAATTGACGAATACGCAGGAACTGTAATTGTAGAATACGAAAAGTAAAGTGCTTAGAAGAAACAAAAATGTTGAGAATTGTACGCAAGTTTATCCACCAGTAAGTACACAACCAGTGCCGTGAGAATATGCAGGCAACAGCAGATTTGCTAATTTCATATAACCTGCAAAAGCCCAATAGGTATCATATATATAATATGAAGATAATACGATCTGCTGGATTTTGCATAAATGCAATACAAGTGCAATGTCCTGGCATCCCAAACGGTGCTGCAATTTGTCGATAGGCAGAGGGAGGAGAGAACACAGTGGACATTGCAGTAGTCCGAAGCCTAATTAAAGAGCGTGCTATACACATTCATAAATAGCTCAGGAGGGATAGAGTCACTAGAAGAAGTTTGCTTAAGAATTGAATTGAAGTAATGGGACTGATACAGTGGTACGCTGCGATAGAATTCACAGAGGAAAAGAGAAGAGAAAGGGGTCTTACAAGGTCAAGAAAAGGTCTTACAAGGTCAAGAAGCACGCTGTGTAGGGCTACGGGAAAACGAAACCAAGGCTGCGATACAGTCATGACGAACTTCCTTCGGGAAATGGGTTCCACGAAGCTTTAGACCATTGTAAAGGGCGATTTCGGATTCATAAATTCTATGAGTGAATGGCATGGGTTTAACGGACGGTTTGGATCTGTTACACACAACAAGCTCAGAAGGGATAGCGCCAATCCTAACATACTCAATATAATATCTCCTAACACCGTTGATCTCCGACTTATTCTTTGCCTTCGCTGCATCTTCCCAAAGGAAAGGGACTTGTGCTACCACGGCGTAATAGTCATGCTCTCCATAACAGATGTCCGGCTTTCTTGGATCCACAACCCCAATATATTCTTCGGATTTATCTGCCATAATTATTGAAGAAGCGCCACAAATAATTGCTGGAACTGGATCTATAATTTACTAATTGCAGGCAGCACATTCATTCGCTTAATCTGCATATTCATCATCCATCTCCAGCTACAACCCCGGCCAGCAACTGGTGCGGCCCTCAGT
The DNA here is from genome assembly GCA_037957365.1 of Torreya grandis. Taxonomy (NCBI): domain Eukaryota; kingdom Viridiplantae; phylum Streptophyta; class Pinopsida; order Cupressales; family Taxaceae; genus Torreya; species Torreya grandis. The sequence continues at coordinate 371,234 of JARHVA010008574.1, read as the reverse complement.
TCCACGGGCACAGCTCGAATTAGTCTATGAAGTAAAGCGAATGAATAAATCTTGCGGTTATTTCTAGATCCGCCAGCCAGATAACGGAGAGGGTTATGATATGGTTCGGAAAACAATGAGGGGCGATGCTATAGGATGATCTATGATCTGATGAGATGCTAGATCTGAATCTGAGATCACAGATCTGAGAAGGACAGAAAATAAGGCTGATGGAGAACGGCCAAGGAAAAGCCTCTATGCTCTGTGGAATAAAGACAAAGACGGTGTGAAAGGAATGTATAAAGGAGGGGTTGCCTTTCAATGATGATGTCAGACTCACAAAACAAATATGAAACAGAAACACCTCTGATACTGCTGCTGCTGCTCCTGCTCCTGCTCCTGCTCCTGCTGCTGCTGCTACTCCTCCTGCTGCCGCTTCATGTACATCTAAATCTCCTCCCCTTCCGTGTAAATTAACTCTACTCCCAAGTTCAAACTAGGCCTACAAAAGGCGGTCTCAAGCCTAACCTAGCCAAGCCTAACATAGCCCAACCCCGGCCCGGCTCGCCCCACCGCTAACCGTGTAGGCCTACCATGTCCACGTCTCAGTCCTGACCTTGGACAAACAAGGTTGCTGCTCCCGTCCCACCCTCCTCCCTACTCCCTGCCTCCCTCCCTGCCTCCCTCTCTCTCTATATATCTTACCTAAAACCCAAACGTAGTTTACACGGACAAAGGTTTTCTTCCAATTTATTAATAATTAAACACTAGTATTCTAAATGTGTGACGATACCTTCCCGAAGACATCTTTTTAAAAGCTTCAACGTCTGTTTCGAAGACCCATATGCGCATCAATCGATTCTCCCAGCGGCTACTTGGGTCACTGGGTCAGCTTTACCATATTTATTTTACATTTACAAATTATTTGATGTATTTTACAATAATAATGGGTGGTGGTTTGGGGGTACATTACAATGTTTATGTGTTCACATTTAATTTTCATATTTATTTGATTGTTATTTATTTTTAAAATTATAATATTTTAATAAATATTAAATTTTGGAATCAATTAATATGATTTATCATTAATTATTATTTTATTTTAAAAAATAAAATTATTAATAAATATATTATATTAAAAAATTAAAATTAATATTTTTCAAATAAATACATTTTAAATAGTGGTATTTGTATTGTGATATTTGTTTTATTTATTTTTTATTTGAGTTTAACACACTTTCGAATTTTGAAATGCTTAAATTTATATGTGGAATTTCCAATTTTGTTTGGTGAATTTATTAATGTATACACATGTAAATACAAAAGTTTAATAATAACTAATTAATTTTTTTAAGTTAATTACTCAAGTAAATGTATAGAGTTTAGATTTAAATCTAAAAATGTTTTGCCAATTTTATTAAGTCTCTTTTTCATGATGATTTATGGATGACGATTTAAAATATTAGGTAAAAATAAGTATATACTTATTTTAAAAATTTTAATTTATTAATCTAAAAATGATTAGTTGTAGATATTAGAAGCACAACTATTTTTAGCATAAAAAACATCACAAGTTCTAATTAAATAATAAACAACTCCAAAACAAATTGATGATTAAGTTCTCCTAATTGTGATATTTGGCTCTCCCCATATACCATTCATTGTAGACACTTAATTTTCATCCATGAATAGTTTTAGAAGTCAAAATTGAACTATTCTAAAATATTTGTGTATTTCTTGATTATTGGTTCATCTTAAGCTCTTATTAACACTTTTTCCTATGTTTGTTTGCAATTGTTTTTCCATGTTTACTTTCCATTTTTCTTGTTTTCCTTTTCTTCCCTAGATTTCTCTCTCCTCACCATGTTTCCCTATTATTTTGAGATTTTTTTCCTAAAAACATGGTAGTATGATTTTGGTTTGTGAAGACCCTGCCATTGTAGAGGTACTTATAATTGGTCTTTGGCACTTGACCAACATTTCATTAAATATGGGCATGTCTAAGAATATGAGCTTATAGTATTATCATTTTTGGTTTTATTATTGTTGAAATTGGATTTCTATAGTGTTATTACTGGTTTTTAAATAATATGATACTAGATTTTAATATTTCTATCTTTAATTTTTAACTAGTATGATATCAGATTTTAATATTGTTATTATTATTTTTAAGTAGTGTGATATTGGATTCTAATATTTTTATTATTGGATTCAATAAAATACAAAATCAGGGTTCAATTATATCTTAATTAGTATTGATTTCGTAATGCCTCATAGTTGTCCTAGTACCATCTAATAGCTAACATAGTACTATATATAATATTTGTCCAAATTTTACCTCATACTAACTAGTCACATCATGACATATAACATTCAAAAAATTTAGTGCACCAATATCAAACATATTTACACCATGTACAAGTACGAGACAATAATTTTTCTTGGCTAAAAAATTATCCCATTGTACCTCTGTAAAAATACAAAGTGGATTCTACATACATGTATCTAAATTTGAAAAGTTCACATTTAATATAGTACCCTTGTGAAATAATTAATCACTTCACAACCACATTATATGTCTAAAATCAAAGCTCACAAATTTCCATGCCAAATATAGGTATATGCAGGGTAATGGGAAAAAAGAGTAGGGCCTTAAAAGGTTCATCTTTTAAAAAAATAAAATAACAATACTTGAACTTGAAGAGACTTTTAGAGAAACTTTAAAGAATTTGATAATAACATAAGAAGATAAATTATGGCATCTTGAATGTAGTTTCTAAATATTAAAAAACTTAATGTCTAGATGAGAACATTTTGTGAAATCGATGTATTTATGACAATGACAGTATTTTTTTGTGAAAAAAAGTAAACTATGTGTATGGACACACTTTTTTGGACTAATCGAATGAATTTTTATAAACAATCATATATATAAATAGAAGAAATATCAAATATTGTTGAGAATAAATTTTCATAATTTTTTAATATATATGTTTTAAAAAAATTATTGGTCAAAAATATTGAAAATTTACAAATGCAACTGTACAAACACAATTATATATAGTGTGTATGTATGTACACACACAAACACACACACACACACGCACGCACGCACGCACGCACGCGCGCACACACACACACACACACACACACACACACACACACACACACACACACACACACACACACACACACACACACACACACACACACACACACACACACACACACACACACACACAGACACATCTCTCTCTATGTGTGTATGTATGCATATGTATGTGTGTGTGTGTGTAAACTTACTTATATATAAACACACACACACACAGAGATACACACATAGAGAGAGATGTATATGCATACATACACACATACACACAAACGAATGTATTTTTTTTAAACAAATAAATTTACCTTCTCAAATGTGTCCATAAAGACAGAAAATTTATCAAAATTCATGTTGGTTAATATATGATTGGGTTTTAGACTAGTTTTGGATTCCCCAAGCCTAAAACCAAGGCAATTTTATAGGGAAACTTGTAAAGGTCAAAGTAATATACTTATATAGGGTGCATGCCTTTCTGTAAAGTATGTGTACCTTTTTTTAAAGGAAAAAACTACATTAATCCATAAATATATTATTTTTTACTACATAAAAGGGTATACACATTACTTAAAAGAGTGCATGACATTTTTAGTCCCTGAATTTTTTTTATCAAACTCTCATGTCCACAAATTTTAATCTAGCAGTTTGCATTTTACAAACTTCAAACTAGTTTTTACTGCCGAGAGTCTATAAATTCTTCATTTATTTTTTCTTAACTAGTATAAACTCATCAAGTTTCATCCTACTCAGACTTAAAAGCATAAAGATAGATCATGGGGCTAGGAGGTCATCACAAAAGATTGATTAAAGAGATAACAAATGAAGCAAATGAAATCAAGAGAGAAAAATAAATAAGAAGGCAAACAAATAGGAGAGCACACATAAGAGCTTTTTGGTCAAGAAAAAATTACTTCTTCCACACCAAGTAATATTTAAATTGAAAATAACTTACTCAATTCAATGTAATTTAATTTAGATACACTTTCAAATTCAAGATAAGAGTTAATCAATCTTTATTAAATAATGAAAGTTATTATGTCAAGCATGTAACTAATAAATTTGCATTGAGTGATGAAACACATGAAAAAATGATGATCATAATTTTACAATTAGTTAAACCTAACAACCTTGTACAACTTTGCCTATGCTCATAGGATGAAGTGGCCACTTGATACATAAAATAATTATTTCATTAATTCTCAATCCATCGGTGTTTTATCTTGATAAGGTGACATCATTATATATGCACACTTCACTCACTTGTTGACTGTGTCAATCACATATAGGCACACTTGCATAAAAGGAAAATTATATAAATGTAAAGTACTTGAAATGAAATCATGCTTGCATGAATGAAATAAACAAAATCAAATGGAATGAAATGTTGTGGAAGCTTCCTTATGAAATTTACATGCATTCACAATACTAAAATATTCTATAATACTCAAAAAACATATACATAATTAAATAATGGAAATGAATACATGTAAATTGAATCTATTTTGCTAATTTGATGAGTTGGTATCTTCCCTACTAGTCTTCCTAAGGGGTCCATCCTCATTTGGTTTTGAGATCCAATCCTTCCCTTGGAATTAAATGTGTTTTAATATAAACTATTGGATTTATTCATATCTTTTAGAAATTAAAGATTACTACAATAATATTACAATGGTTACTATTTATAAATTACTTGGTTACACTTAGATTATCTATCATCTTCCTTTATTCTCTACTAGTCTATTTTTCATCTCTATTATAATATATATAGATGAGGCTACAATTATTGATTAACAAGAAATTGCAACAACTTAAGAATATTCATATCATGGAGAATGAAACCAGTAATGGTTACATGATAGAATCAAGGGTGATTTTATTAGGAAGTTAGAAGGAATGAAATGTGGTCTAGTAGGAATTATTAACATTCTAAATTTTCCTCATCAAGTATACCTATATCAAGCCATGCATGTTTATTCTCTAATTTTCACCATTAGACCAAAATCAGCAGAAAGGTTAGTCACTATAACTATTGTATGCTCAGGTAAGTTGTAGGTAGTTATTTATGTTTTCTACTATAGTTCCTAGTGTCTAAAATTTGATAAACTATTGGTTATGGGTCATGATTTCCATATATGCAATATGGTGCTATGACTACATATATCCAATATTCATCTCATTTCTATGGGACATAACCTTTTGGTTGTTACATATAAGTGAAGTTACTTAACACATAATATAAGAAGTAGCAGCATCATAATAAAATATAACATACTCAACTTTAATCACAAGATAAAAAGTAAATTCATTATTCTAAACATAGTTAATGTATATCATCATGATCTAGAGTACTTAAAATAGGAAAATATACAAGGAATATATAAAACATCAGGAATTAAAGGATAAAGGTTGAATAATTAGGGTTCAAATTATGCCATTTATATGGCTCATCACACTCCCAACTTAATGTGTTTCTCATCCTCAAAAAACCAACTTCTACATTTGAATAACACACACAAGCCTAAAGTCTATTGGCTCTAATGCACCTATGCTTTGCTTTCCATAGAAACCATGTTGAGCCTTAAAATTATTCTAGATCTTATCTTCTTTTTCCTTATTAATTGGCACTTATCCTCTCCAATAAGAAATGGGATACCAAATGTTAGTCATTGAAAATTGATAGCCAACAAATTTGGTTGCTTTCTTCTTGTAATTCTAATATAAGTATGAATTTTTCAAAGGAAGATTTGAGATTATGTGGAGAGAATGGTTAATTTTTATTCAAATCAAGAATAATCTCATTCCATATTCTTCTACAAGCTCTGAATGCATCTTGTCCTATGGTAGTAAAAAATCCTAGGTAATAGTTTTGAGATTCTACTTGATTCATTAGAAATCAAGAATCTACTTCCTTTCTTTTCATTAAAGAAACCCATTTTTGTACTATCGCCTCAGGCTTAGTGGGAATATCCTCTTATTATAAAAGCATATTATTATTTTTTTCCTTGTAACATGCTAATTTTTTACCTATGTTATTATCTTGTATTAGATATGAATAAAAATCTTTGATTAAGACATCTCCTACACATAACTTCAAGTTGCATTCTACATTGTGAGGTATGATATAATTATGTAGATAAAATTCACATAATTGAGCCTATTCTTCAGGGGTGACATTATTATACATAGTAAAGAAAGATTGAGGATTGTTACCAATCATGGAATATCACAATATACTCTCATAAACTAAAATTTTAACCATTATTCTTCAAGATAAATAGAGTAAACTCGAGCAGGTGGCAACATCTCAACAATTATTCTAGTAACCAAGATAAGTCTTCAAATTTTGATTATAGTTTCATGAGTTGCTTTGCATCTTTCTAATATTTCTTTTTCAATTCCATTATTTATTTATCCAATTGACCATAGTTTATAAACTAACTAAACTATGTACTTTAGAATTGCTCATCTACTTATAGATACATTTCAAAGAAAAGAAATGTTGAGTTAGATTTTTTTTATGTATAGAAGTTGATGCAACATATTTGTGAAAAAAATGAATAGCAATATTTTTTTGGGTTATTGGTTTTGATGTGGCTTTAGGCTGAGACTCAGTTGATACAACTGTTTCTTACAGTTATGAAGTAACTTGTACCAATGTATCCAATTTGATAAATTATTCAATAATCCTCACTTCCCCCTTAGTAATTCATCTTCCCTAAGTGTTTGCTCTAGGGTATAAAATTTTCCTCATAAGGATACTACAATACTTTCATATACCTTGTCTTCATGCATTTATTCATCCTTTCTAAAAAATTATTCTTTCTCATTTTCTTTAACTAATTATTCTTCCATGCTTTCTTCAATTGATTGTGAAGGCTCAGAACTTGAGGAAGAACCTTCCTCATCACTACTCCTATTTGTAGAAACATTAGTTTCTTCAATTTCATTTTGAGATGAGTCTTCACTAATATGGAGTATAGTAGGAGAGGATAAGATAGGGATTTTTGTGGTTTCCCCTTAGCCTGCATGACCAAATCCTATAAAATTGAGGAATTTTTGGCTTATTAGTTATTAAGGTTTGGAGGGTATTTTTCTTCTTCATATGAAAAATGGGAAAGAATCAATATTCTCTTATATTTTTGCCCTTCTTTCTCTTACTACCTCAACTACAGGCTTGTCTATTATAGGAGGCTCATTTTCTACATGAGGTTAATCTCATTAATTTTCTACATTCTCCTCCTTAACTTCTATTTCTTCAACTTCTTCCTCTAGTTCCTCTTTAAATTCCTATTCTTTTTTCTTTATTTCTTCTTCATCACTTGCTTCTATCTCCTCTTCAACATTTTCTTCCTCATCATGTTCTTCCTCAAGTAGAAACTACAAGAATTCCTCCCAAGTCACATTGGGAATTTTTCAATTTAAGTTGTCTTGAATGATGAGTTGTATCAAAAAATAATGGGATAGATTTCTAGGGTTTCATTTCTGATATTCCCTTGCCATTTTGCTTAGTAGATTTAATAGGAAATTTGACACATTTATTCTATTTTTATGCCTTAGGTGATTGAGAAACTTAAAATTTATTCCATATAACATAGAATATCTTCCTACAAAATTTAAATACTTTAGAATAAACACAATATCTCTTTCCCATACCTATGGTAGAGATAGATGTTTAGTACCCTGTCTAAAGAAGCTTAAACATTTGATACCTTCACTAAAGGTTTCCATTTATACAATGGTCCCAAAATTTTCATTCCATACATATCCTATACTAGGTACTCTAGTAATTATGCTCAAATATATTTTAGTTACCCTTATTGGTAACCCCTTGACAATGGCTTTGTCATTTTCAAACGAACTACTAAATTCCTCTACTATTGTTTGGTAAAAAATTATTAGATTTTAAAAATAGCATAACCATCCTATATTATTTAAAATTATTGTGATATATTTATACTCTAATAGTGGTGTCTAGTCAGTAGGATCCCTTTTAAAAAAATATCCTGCCATGGTGGTTTGACTCAGCTAGCATAATGATCAATAGGTTTTGGTTATCAATTTGCTAGAATAAGAATGTTTTTAGCTTTGTTAACTATTAATCCTTTCTATTGAATTTTAAATATTAAATTAATTCTTATAATGCAACATATCTAGGCATGCATTTGGTATTTCATTAATATCAAAAATCCCACCAATTATCATGTCATTCAGCCTCAAGTGGAGTACAATTCAATGGTACATGAGGAAAGGTATGGAATAAGTTGACAGGGACATGGAATTGGTGGTAAAATGGGAAAAAGACATTTATGTGATAATAATATATGAAAATTTCCATGGGATATGACCACAATAATTATGGAAAAAATCATCAAACATGATGATAATATTAACCATAATGAACAAGAGTTAATTAATGATTTACCTAGAAAAAGTAAATAATTATCTTCATTAGATGGGTTAACTTACTATATAGATGTGTAAATATGTCAAGATAATGAAGTGTAGTGGGATGACATGAAGAGGGATGTTGATGTCATCATGGAGGAATGTGGAGGCTATTGTATGTGTCCTTGATAGAGCTGGATGAGGTGGTTGTTGTTGGAGTAGATTATGGTGACCTTTAGACTGAAGCAGATGTTTGTTGGTACCAACCATAGATGAATATAAATTATTCACAGAGTTTGGAGATGCACTTTTTCTCAACAAGGGTGAATAAATTTATAATGTAACTACCATCTAGTTACCTTAGAAATCAACCTTTCAAATATATAAAATTTAACATGTAACAACCTATGAATGAACTTGTACCAATGGAAGACACATTCCTTAGCTTAAATTATAAGTTATAGTATAGAAGGTATATCTTGTGGAACTAAATATGGATCATATATCATAGAATTGGCATCTTATAACACAAAATATGGATTTTGTAGCACATACTTGGCATCATATAGCAAAAAATTTGCATCTTGTAACAACAAAAAAAACTACCTAGGGAGGATAATGATAAGTGTTTACATTTAAAAGAAAGGATGATAATGAAAAAATAAATAAAAAATAAATGTTTATTGATTTGATGATACTTCTTTCCTTTTTTTACCTTAGATGGTTAGCAAGTTGATTTTCCATTTAAGAGTTGGTTTTATATAGATATTGATAAGCTAGAGAATACTTTTATAAACAACACCTAACAATAATGTCTGAAGGTTTTCATTGCTGAATTTTTATTTTTTAACATTTTTTGACTCTACCTGATCAATTGGATAACTGATTAACTAGAGGTTTTATTTAGCTAGTAGCCATCTAAAATACATGACCAGATTAGTTACTACAAAGTGGTTATTATTTACAAATGAAGAGTAAGAGTCAACTATTATACAATACTAATGTAGAATTAATATCTATAACATGATGAGATGAAGATGAATTCTATTCATTCATAAGTTATCAAGTGAAGCTCTCCTTAGAAAAGGATTTTTTGTATAACTTGAGCCTATAGCCATTGACTAATAGGTATAAATATTTAAGATCAATGGTATACATTTTGATAGATCCATTCTAAAAAAAAATCCTCTATTTCATAAGGCCAAACCCATCTAGTTCTTATGGTCTTTATATTTATAATAAAAATGTAGGGCCCAATCTCTTGGTTGAAACTCTCTTATCTTTATATGCTTTTCATGCCATATGATCCTTTACTATTGAAAAACTTTAGTATGATGTAGTGCTTCTTTTATGAGTTCATCCAATGCAATAAGATGTAAGATTATATCCCTTTGTGCTTGTGATAAATATAGGTCAAGTTATAACACTATCCTCGAGGTCTTGTGTTCAAATTCAATGTTCAACATAGGATTCTTTCCATAGACCAATTCATATGGAGTGAGTCCAATTGTGGTCTTCCATGTGATATGGTATGCCCAAATAGTTTCATTAAGATGAGTTTCCAAATATTTATGATGCATATTGATTGTTTTAGTGAGGATGTTCTCAAACTCTCTGTATGTGACCTCTACCTATCCTTTAGATTGAGGATGGTAGAGGTGAATTTCTTGTGCTTGATTTCATATTCCTTGAAAAGTGTAGCTATGAGATCAGATATAAATTGAGTCCCTTAGTCTATAAAAATTTCTTGTAATGCCTCATATCAGGTTTAAATTTATTCATATAAAATTTATACCAACTTATCATCTCTTTCATGGGTTAAGGCCTTCACCTCAGCCCATTTGGTGACATAATCCATGAAACCAATATGTACTCCTTATTGTTGGATTTATGATCTATGGGACACATAAAATCAAGTCCTATTTATCAAATGGTTCTAAAACTAATTGGTTATGTAGTGTAATTTCATCAGAACATGTGGTTTTACCTATATGTTGGCATCGATCACATTGATGGGTGTAATCAAATGAGTCCTTATGCAGAGTAGGCTAGTACTATTTGATAGTTAAAATCTTGATAATATTCCTTTTTATAGTAAAATGACCCATGTAGAGTTCATCATGACATTCTCAAATGATATCAACAACCTCATCTTCTCAGATACACTTATGCATATATGAAAATCTTGTGACAAATAGGTACATAAAGATCCATGACTATGGACCACTTTTTGTGATTAAATTATACTTTTATTTGGAATAAAAATTTTGTGGCAGTAATCTTGTAGCTAAGTAGTTAACAATATATGCATACCGATGAGTATCAGTTGTTAATGTAAAAAGGTGTTCTTTGGGAAAAGAATCATCTACTATATAACTTTATGCATTGGATTATAATCGAGACAATAAATATAAAACTACATTGTCCTTTCTTGGTTTATCAAAAATGGTTATATCAAATTCATATAGTAAAATTCATCCATCTAATTATCCTACCAATTATTGCATGCTTACTCATTAAATACCTAATTATTGCATGATCAATAAGGATGAAGTCTTGATACCTAGTAATGTAGTCTCTAGACTTGTTAATAAGATAGACAACAATAATAAATTCCTTTTCTATGATTTTGTCGTTGATTTCAGATCCTTGGTTTTTTTCATTGATGAAATAAATGGTGTAGCTTAAGGACTACTCTTTCTAGCCCATGAAAGCTCTTAATTTACAATTAGATGCATTTATATGGATATGAAAGGGCTATGTCTAGTCAGAACCTCTTAACATAGGAGTTATTGTCAATAAATTGTTAATTTATTGAAATTCCTCCTAACATGTAACAATCCAGATAAAATCCTAACATGTAACAATCCAGATAAAATCAACATATTTAAAAAGCAAAAAAATAAAGGTACTGCAATTTTTTCAAAGTTCTTGATAAATCAATAGGAATAACCAGCATGTCTTAGAAAAATTATAACATCCTTTTGCTTTGTTGGAATCAGTAAGCCTTTGATGATAATTATCTTGGTAGGATATACCTTAATACCTATAGGTGAGATGTGTTGTCCCAACATAATTCCTTCCATAATTAACATGTAGCACTTTTCATGACTTAGGACCAATTGATGGTCTTAACAATGTTGAAGTAATTTCTCAAGGTTTTAAAGGGCTTCCTTATACATTTATCCATAAATGGTGAAGTCATCGATATATATTTTCACATAGTCATGGGAGAGATCCAAAAATATGCTCAAGACAACTCATTGGAAGGTGGATGGAGCACTGAATAAACTAAATATAAGTATTGCATATGTATAGATACCATAAGGATATGTGAAGGTAGTCTTGTATTGGTATTTAGGTGTTATTATGATTTGATTATAGCCACTAAATCCATAAATAAATAGGAAATAATTGTTTCTACCAATGTGTCAAGGACATGGTCAATAAAAAGAAGGGGAAAATGATGCTTACTTGTGGGTACCTTCAATTCCCTATAGTCTACACATATATGGCATGTACCCCCTTTTTAAGGTACAATCACAAGGGGTGAAACCCATTGACTATAAAAAATAGGATAAATGAACCTTACATCTAATAGTTTATGTAACTCAATTTTGACTATATCTCTAACAATAGGGTTTATCCTTAGTTGTGGTTGGTGAATGGGTTTACATTCCTATTTTATTTAGATGTGATGGGTACATAAGTCCAGAGGGATAACTCTCATATCATGATAATCCCAAGAAAAAAATATTTTCTAATTTTGGAACATGGTGACTAATTTGGTTTCTTGTTGGAGTGTCAACTTCTCATTGATATTGAGGGGTTTTCTTGGAAATATTTCCACTTGCTTATATAGAGACAGCATAGATTCAATATTACCTAATCATGGAGCATAGATGTAATGATGTGAAAATTGCTAATGGAAGGTTTTAATAAATATTTTCAAGTTTAGAGGGACAAATATTAGGAAAATTATTTTCAAGCACACATGTTGTACACTACAAAAGATTATTTATTTGAGGACCCTCTTGATAAGTGTTCTGTAAAATATGAGAAAGGAGTGTGTCTTCCTCTTTATCTTTGATGGATGTGTTATGTTCAAGTGTGCATAAAGTGTGTAAATAAATGTGTTACTCATTTAATTCCTCTACATAAGGAGGTTGACCTTATTCATATTAAAGTTTGGCTAGTGGATATAGTACTAATTTCTTAGTAACATTTCCATTTGAAATCATCATTTTTCCTAACATGTCATCAATGACCTCATTGGTTGTGGCCAACCATGGCCTTCCTAAGATGGGTGGGTAACATTATAGGCTAGTTTTTGGTTGTAGAATGATAAAATATATTAGATATTACAATGAATTCACAATGATAACTAGATCTTAAATCATCCCCTCAAGTTTGATGGTTGGTCTATTAACCATTTTCAAGATAGTAGATGTTGGATGATGATGTTTCAATCCAAGTTGGTGCATGGTTTCCATAGTTATAGAATTGATGATCATCCCTAAATCAATCAACGTATTTGGTATAAATTATCCATTAATGTTGAAATTGGCTACAATATTTCCTAGATTAGATTACTTGAATGGAATTATATTTCCTAACATGATATCTATAAGTCGTTTAGCTACTTGGACAATTTTACGATCCTTCATTTTTTGGTCAAGTTTCTTTAAGAAAAATTCACATACAACTTTTGTAAAGATGGGAACATCTTTGATGGCTTAAAATAGTGCAATCTTGACACATATATTTAAATTATCCTAAGATATAAAATTTAGGTTCTTGGTCAGGACATTAGATATTTAACCTTTCAAGAAAAATAGAGTTAATAGTCCTTTCTTGTGTTATAGTGGAAATTGGCTTAGGTGTAGTAACAAACTCTTAGTTTTATGGATTAGTATATCTAGAAAGAATATCTTCAAGAGATTATGTGATCATGGGTGAGGTGGTTTATGAAAAAATACATCTTGAATAAATATGTACTTCCTTGATATCCAATGTGTAAGTTGGATGTTGCATTATTTTATTATTTTGTGTTGGTTGAACCAACTTATTTGCATGGTTTGGCATAGGTTGGGTAGGTAGCTATGGTTATTTAGGAGGTGGTTGGGTGTTTGGCATTAAATTGGTTGTGGTTGTTGTTGAAACTATTGTTGCTATGGGAAAGTAGAATTCTGATTAAACCAAGGTTGGTTATTTATCCATGATTATTTCCATGGGTTAGAAGGATAAGACCATTATTGGTTTTA
>JARHVA010008574.1:170000-352500 GCA_037957365.1 Torreya grandis | reverse complement strand
CTTTAGAGTCTAATGTGAATAAATGCTTGAATATCCATTCTATGGTTGAAGTGATAACACCATTAAATTTATGAAATAATGTAGCTCATACACCAACACTTCCAAGGACTATCCAACGAATACGAAGATATTTGATTTAATATATGAGAAGCTATTAAAACTTATGCAAGATAAAATGTCAACAAGTATAGTCAAATGCCATGCTAATATTGTATGGGACTATGCATTTGAGAATAAAACACATACAAAACAATGTCAACTATTTATTATATTAATGAAAATACAAAATATATGTCTTATGATGATTAAATTAGGTTTAAAAACAAACAACTTGGATGGAATAAATAATGCAATAGTAAAGAATCTAAATAATTTAATAGTGAAGAATCTAAACAATGTATTCAATGCAATAGGTAATAAAACAAAAAATATATAATAATGTGGCAAGATGAGTAATAATGGAGTTCATAGTGAGTAAGATAACATCTAGAGTCTAATTTATTAGTCAAATAAGTAAAAACCTAAACTTGAATAATAAAACTCTAATTAAATCCTTTAAAATAAGAATAAGACCTAATAACCCTTTACTCATAGATTATTGAGAATTTAGTGGTAGACTCCCACAAAAAGACAATGTATTATTAAAAGGCACAATACAATTAATTAAAAAAATTAAAATGAAAAAACAAGGTTCTCACCTATTTTAAACAATATTTTTATAAGAATCAAATGTTCAAAAAACTATGAGCCACATGGAAAACACGTCTTCGACATGACTCAAACAAAAATCTATAATAAGTTTCTTGAAAATTTTCATGGGAAGTTGATAATTATCCAAAGGTAATTTATGATGTGTAAGTCTTTCTATGTTAAAACTAACCAAACATGCACCACATGTGTTTTGAGGATTCATGTTGAATTTGCTATATATTTTGATGGTTGTCCTCATATATATTGTACTTTACATATTGAAAAGATGACGTAGAAATGTATGGTAGATTCTCCCCTTAGAACATCAAGAGAGTTAATCCCAATTATTTTATATCAAATACCTAAGGGATAATTTATTTTTCCAAATATTGTTTAGATGGAATATGTAATAGTTATGGTGGTTTGTCACATTTGACCATCTATATACATGAATCAATTTCACATGAACCTAGAAATAAGTGAAGTTATTTTAAGAAGTACAAATATATAATGTATACATTAAAATATACAAAAGAGTCATAAAAATATGAGTTCATTATGACCCAAGTATCTATATTAAATTTCATGTTTGAATTTAAGAAGGATATTATCTATCAATATGCAAGGCACACACACCAAACACACTCGTTAGATAATCAATTCATGTTTTGAAAAGAAAACTTCTCACTTGGGGCTATTATTTCAGTTGTGTAATTTATTGAAAACTACACACTACAACCATAAAAAGAGGATCAATCCCAATGTTATAATCTAATTCAACTTGGAATTTTCATGTATATACATTTTTACACACATCTGATAACATGTAGGATAGTATAAATATTTTCAGGAAGTACTAATTTTACATGAGAAATGGAAGATCACATTATATATAGTTTTTCCAAAGTTGTTTAGAGATATTTTATATAAATAATAATGAAAGAGAAATTATATTCAATACACATTACATTTGGTCATAAAATTATGCATGACAATTTAAGAATTCTTATATGTTTTGCTAGTTAAGTAGGATGAATAATAAGAGTGGAATTTAAAAAAATAGATTTTATTTGATGTTAGGCATAGAAAAAGGGAACATAATGGTGCAAGTGCATGTAAAAATATCCCTTAAAAATAGAAAGATAAGCACAAGGATGGTGTTGATTTGATTGATGCTGCAAGTATTGTGGCTTGGTGTAATGAAATAATTTATCATGGATTAGATAAATATTCGTAAGTGTGAATAATAATTTGGTTAATAGAGGAATAAAATAAGGAAATATATGAATATTTCAATACAGTAACTAGATCAAGTGATTTCCACTCCATCCAAAGCTCAAATTCTAGTTCATGGACTATTTATACTAGGGATATAAAGTTATTTTGGTCGGGCTATATGGAATTTTGTTGGAATTAATGTGAGTCAAAATAATTGGTTAAAGAATGGTATTGTAGATCCATAAGTCCTATGGGGACCATCCATTCATTACAACCACTAGGGGATCATGAATGGCATCAATAATTGACTTTGACCACATTTCATATCCTATGCAACCAGGAACAACTTATTTATAATATAAATTTAGCCTTAAACATTAGTGATATTTTGATTTTTTTCTACATGTCTTTAAAAATTTATTACACTTTAAATTCACAATGTTTTTTTATCAGTAATTACGCCTAAGGATAATGATTATGGAAAAGACTATGACATATCTTGTTGTTTAGAGGCAAAAACAATTACTATAAATGTCATAGAAGTATAATACCTTGTTTAAACCACTAGATCTATGGTGGTTATAGGAACATGGCTACATATTTACTTTCATAAAAAATTAAAGCAATGGTTATTTGAAGACTTTGAAATGAATAGGGTGATACTTCATTATTCAAGTTTGGTTATCACTACAAACATTTAATTGATCAAATTCCATGGAACGACTCACAATAAATGTTTGTGTAAAGTTTTTGAATCTGAGCATGAAGCAATTATTGAAACACTTAAAAATAGAGTTGATCCTAGTATGCTAGATTGAATTGGTAAAGTTAGTATTTAATGAAAGTTACATTTTGAATTAGTAAATTTAACTTATTTATTTTAGTATATCTTAATTTATAATTACTATATCATTTTTTTTGAAATAATTACTAACACATTTAAGGTTAGTTGTACCATATGAGATTACACCTTCACATGATTGGTGTTTTGAGAAAATAGGATTATATTATTGAAACAAAGAGAATCATAAAAGATAATACATGTTTAGTAGTTAAATTTATTCCTCATCATGGGGGGAAGATAATAATCTAGGGGTGATCATATCACTTCCCTGTGAAACTATAAGAGTTTGTAGTTTGTCTCTACCCCTCATCGTATGATTGCAATGATTATATAAATTTTATTTTATTTTCCTAATTAATAACATCTATCCACATAAAATTTTAAACTCTAAGTTTGATAGAGGGTGGGAAAATGTAATTCTTACATGTATATGCCCATATATAGATGTGTCTGTGAAAATGGTTTGTTGATTGGATGCATGAGTCAAAAGATGTACAATATACTGACCAAATTTTTCTCCTTGAAGTAAGATTTCATTGCAAGTGAAAAAAATCTAGAGTTTATAATTCTAATTGTTTCTAAATTTTTCTCCTTGAAGTAAGATAAAGTAATTCTAATTTTTTCTCCTTGAACCAAGAAAAATTTAGAATAAGTTAGTGCATTATACTGACCAAATTTTTCTCCTTGAAGTAAGATAAAGTAATTCTAAATTTTATTTATTAAAGTGAAAAAATTTATAATATGGGATTCTTTTATGTATCTCCAATAAAACTATAGGAGCTAATGGTTTGTCTCTACCCCTCACAATTTACTTAAAATGACTATGCAAAGTTTGTTCTATTTTACCCCTTAAGAATGAGAAGATTATCTTAATGGATGCCTCCATATGCCTAAATTTTTTGATTATGGGGCCCAACATATGGTGTAAAAATACCATTAATTTTATTATACACCCATTTGGTGATCTCAATCAATATGGTTTGTTGATTGGACACTGAGTCAAAAGTTGTGTGTTATACTGACCAACTTTTTTTGACTAAATTAATATTTCACTATGAGAGAAAACATGCCACTATTTATTTCTCATAAAAATTAGAATTTAATCCTTAAATTTTTCTCATACGACTCTCCCATGCAAATTTCAAAGCTGATATTTCATCTCTACCCCTCATAATTTGCCTACAATAGCTATGCAAAGTTTATTCCATTTTCCCCCTTAAGAAGAACAATATTCTATTAAGGGATGCATCTAACCACCAGTAAGTTTAGCTTTATTTGGGTTAAATGAGGGTGAGTTAAGGACATTATTACATATATATTTCCATCTAGCACTATTCTCAAACATAGTTCATTGATTTGATGCATGAGTCAAAAGTTGTGTTATATTGACTGACTTTTTGTCCCTAAAGTAAGATTTTGTTCTAATTAAGATAAACCCACCTTTCAGTGGTGTGGAATATAGGTTAGGCACAAAGGAGGCATAGGTCTGTCTTATGGAAAATGTCAAGAACTAAAAGAGGAACAATAAAAAGAAAAAAAATGGAAACATAAGGAATAAATAAAAAGAACAACCAAATTAGAGTTACGATCCCTCCCAAAAATAAAAGGAAGAAACAATAAACTTTCCAATTGAAAAAGGATAATATACTATAAGTTCAAAATATATAATAAAGGATTAATAGGGTAGAAATAAGACTTAGAGGATGAATAAAGACCCCAACAGGGTTCCCCATAGAACCTAAATAAAGTAGCACAAGCCAGAAGGATGAACACCAATCCCAAGCTTCATACACCAAGGACCAGGAACCAATAGACAACTTAGAATAGTTTGAGTTCTTAAAGGACATAGGAAACATAATTTTTTTCTATACGAAAAAATAGAGCCTTGACCACCCTCAATTTATCTAGAAGAATATGGTTTAGAAGGGTAAATGGAGGTGGGTTGGAGCCCCACAGATCCCAAATCATAAAATCACTAGAGACCCCCAAATTCTTAATTAGGTGAACAAAACCATTTAATTCTCTAAATATGTGACCGAGGTTGATTTCCTAAAAAGAGGTTAAAATTTTCATAGCATTTCAAATCTCATTATCAATATTCCAATAGATCTGTGAGATCCCTTTAAGATAGTTAATGATATTTAAGGAGTCTCCTTAAATTGATAACTTGAGAGTAACTCTATCCCTTACCACCTTTATATCTCAAATGGATACCCTAGCTTCTAAAACATGTTTTATTTGGATTATAATATTGACCACATAGGCTATAATGAGATTCATGTTACTATCTCTGACCACAACCCACCTCTAGCTAGCCCTGGGTTACCTTTCGATGCAACATAAAAATTGAGTAGTAACCAACCTTCAGCTAGAGGGGTTCATTTGGTTGATTCCTAAGTGGGGTTGTTTCTAAAACCAAAATCCTAAGGAATCTTGAGGTTCCATAATTTAATAATACTTAAGTCCTTACCAACAATCACCTCAACTTTTTAAAGAATCCTAGAGGCCCAATTTTCCTTAATAGTCTCAATAATTTTTCATTTAGTGATCTACCATTTAGACATTTTATCTATAAAAATCTTATGATTTTTTTCCTTCCATATACCCTAGAAAAAGTGTGGAAGACTGAGATTTGAAATAAGCTTAAAATCCTTATGATTATAAGGTAGGTTCCATTATAAAAATAGGTCCCAAAGGGAATCAGGCAGGACCTAGGCAATTTTAAGAGAGCAAAATAAAGAATGATAGATGGAAAAATAATAAGTACACTCTAATAAAATGTGATTTACATTTTCCTCCTTCATATAAAGACTACATTTGTTGGGAATCTGAAAGAACCTAATCTTAAGGTTATCAATAGTGATAATTTTATTTTGATAAGCCAACTAATAAAAAATAACAACTTTTAAAATCAAAATTTTATCCCAAAATTTGGACTAATAAGGATCATGGTCTATAAGGTCATGATGTACCAAAAAACCATAATTAATAGTGTATTCTATAAGGGATTAACTTTTACATGAGTATTTACAATTTGCTATTTACCAAGAGTAAATATAATTAGTTAGTTTGTTAAAATATTGAAACATTATTATATAATAATGTCATGATAATAGATTAGAGTAAATTATATTATTGAGATATATTTTTATGAGTTATAATAATATATCGCATATAATGTTTTCTGTAATCATAGGGATATTGGGTGAGATATTAGTGGGGAGATGTTCTCCATAAATATATGAATATTTTTCCTATAAATATGTATGTCATGAATGATTTATTATCATAGAGTGTGTGTAATAATAATATAGTGTATTTAAATATTTCTTGTGTTCAGCTCTATTGTATATGCGTATGTTTCCATATTTTATGTGCATGATATGAAGTTCTGGTAAACTCTATTTGATCTTAACAGTGGTATTAGAGTAGGATATTATCAGAGAAAGTATAGAAAATTAAAATAAATAAGGGGTAGTAGCATTGTGCTTCACCTTTGAGGATGAGAAAAGATTATTATTGGCGAGATTAGGTGTGAATAGTTTAGCAATTATTTAAGTTGATTTTAATGTGATTCTTATATTTGAACAAGCTTTATATCGGGCTTTAGGATAGGGTTCCAAATGATCAAGTTTTGAATTCAAAGCATTCAAATTGGCATTGACTCACCTCCACATTGAATTCACTGTGTTTAGTGTGACTTAATCTCTTGGTGTTAAGATAACATGTTTTTATAAAAAAATAACTAGGTGTAGTCAAATCCATGCACTTCATTTAGGAGCCTCACAGTTTATATAGCTACCCAATGGAAAGTGTGGAATCTATACATAAAAAGGAATATTTTATGTCTATTCTTCTACTAGGCCTATAGATTTATAGTTTTGAACTAACAGATCTAGATCCAACACATCCTCAAAGCTATGACTCTTTCCAAGCATATTTCTCTCACTTGAATTTCTTCCCACATGACCTATATATAGTATTCAATGTGTAGTACACATAATTATGATGATCTTATGTAGAAGTATCCACATAGATCTGGGTTGTATAACTCCCATGGTAGTCTTGAGAAAATAGAGGATGAACAAATTGAAAAGAATGTTCTAGTGTGATGGTGCAGATATATAAGCCATGTACTATATGGATTCCCATAAAACATATTATATCCATCTCAACATGCATTTCTCTCTCTATAAGGTGCACATTTTATCATTCTATTATTCAAATACAACATTTTAATTCAATTTTGTGGCAAGTGTCGTAGGTTTTCATTGAAACTCATACTTAGTTATTTGATTTTATTTTAATGTTTATGTTGGTTAAGAGTTATTTCATTGTTATGATCTATCATCAAAGTCAATAGATACATGAATAATAGTATTAAATGAGTTTGAGTTTATATAGGTTCATCATTAGTCATAAAGTTAAAAGTCCTTTTTATATTATATAGTCAATTTTAGGTTTGGTTAAAGATTCTTATATAGTTTGGTCAAAAGTCATAACTTAAAAGTTTTTTTTAATGAATAAAGTATTACATTTAGTATTAAGAATTTGTAGTTTGATGTCATATGGTAAAAAATAAAGTGTCAAAAGTTTATGTTTATGTTATTTATTTATTATTGTCAAAGTCATTTTAGTTACAATGTCTATCATCAAAATTATAATCCTTTGTAAAAATACTTTATGTAGTCTTGAGTCAAAACTCCAAATTGTAAAAATAAAAATAAAAATTCCTTATGGATGCATTTTCACTTGTACGCAAAGTTAAAACCATGGGGGGTGTTTATCCTCAAAATTTTCACCTGAGATTCATGACATAATTGATTGAGTAAGAAAAAATCTACTAGAGAAAAGAGGAAATAGAGGCTGGAGGTCTTAGAGCCTCTCATCAATCACCAATGATGGGGCCTATAATGTTTTGGTGACATTTTTTGTGGTGTTTTTTTCATTTCTACTGTGTGTTTCAAAAATAAGAACAAAATAAAATGCATGTTCATGTAATTTAATTTGTGTGCAAATTCCAAACATAATTCAATGATGTGAAAACATTGTGAAAGCATAGAAAACACCAATGCAAGTCAGTTCATGGATCTTGAAAATGGTTGTGGTAGATTCAGAATACCACAAGAGGTGAATAATTGATGGGTCTTGTTCATGTCAAGGTTTCTGGTGAACCTATAAAACCTTGGGAAGAGTTAACCTTTCTTTGTATCAAGGTCATGATCCAAATAGGGAATGCTAAAAGGGGTGAACATACTATAGATAAGAGTGTGAATTTTTTTTCACATGTAAAAACTAAGGGGGGAATGTTAGGGATTAGCTTTTACATGAGTTTAAATTTTGATATTTACCGAGACGTAATATAATTAGTTAGTTAGTTTATTAAAATATCTGAATATTATTATATGACAATATTATGATAATAGATTAGAATATATTATATTTTTGAGATATATTGTTATGAGTTATAATAATATTTCATATATAGTTTTTTTCATAATCATATGGATATTGGGTGAGGTATTAGTGGAGATATGTTCTCCATAAATATAGGAATAATGATCCTATAAATATGTATGTCCTAAATTATTTATTATCAGAGAGTGTGTGAAATAATTATATAGTGTGTTTAAATATTTCTTGTGTTCATCTCTATTATCTTTGTGTATGTTTCCATATTTTATGTGCATGATATGAAGCTTTGGTAAACTATGTTTGATCCTAACATATTCACCCATGGGATTTGGATGCCAAATAACCTTGTCCTCTTTAGGAAAGAAGCAAATGTGAATATCTCAAATATTAGAATTTAAAATATTCATGAATCTATTTTGATCCTCTGTTGCTTCTAGAAAGACAAGTTGTTTCCATTTTAGGGCTAAGTCATTCAATAAATAATAGTCCCTAAATTTGATCCTTATCAAATATTTAAAAAATTGAATAATAGAAATATAATTGCCAATGACCAAAAGAGGGAATTTAAAGATCTAGGGAACCTACTATAATTAAATATATCTTCCATCACTAACAACCCATTTATAGCCTTTACAAAGAAGGCCTCTTATTTTAATCACTATTTTCCAGAAGATAGAACCTTGATGAGAAACATATTCCTTTAAAAGGTAGTCCTCTGGTTTATTATTTAGTTACTTACCTTTGATGAATTTGGTCCATATATTATACTCTTTCATAATTCTCTAGGCTTAATTGCCAAGAGTTTTCAATTCATTCTTTTGGCTTGTCATAGTCCCAAGCCCCCTCTACTTTTAGGTTTGCATACATTTTCAAAAACTACGAAGGGGATTATCTTTGTCTAATCATTTCCTTAAAAAACAAATATATGATATATTTTCTCATTTTTTTCTAAAACTTTAGAAGGGATTTTAAATAATTAAATCCAATAAATAGGTATATTCTGCAAGAAAATCTTGACTAAAATGATCTTTCTTGTCTGTGATAAGTAGTTGCCTTTCTAACTAGATAACTTATTCTAAAATATATCCAATATTAGATTCCAATCCTCAACACTCAAACTTTCCTTATCAAGGTGCATGCCTAAATACAAATCCAAAAAATAATGACTTCGGTAGTTTATAATATGAAATATTATTCTATAAATCCAACTTGGTGTGAATAAAAAAGAGGCAGATTTTGGACAAATTGATACTCTACCTAGACACTTATTCATAGTTTCCTAAGGTTATTTTTATGGTTTTGGCTTCTTTAACAAAGTATATTCCAATAATTAATGTATCATCAACAAACTATTGGTGTGTGATCGGTTCAAAATTGGGAGCAATTTGTAGTCCTTTGATCGATCCAGTTTCTCTATCTTCTTGAAGTATCTGGGCGAGAGCCTATAAAAAATTGATAAATAGGTATGGGGAGAGAGGGTTTCCCTATAAAATTCCTCTTTTAGACTCAAAAAACCCTCAGGCCTACCATTTATAAGGATATATAACTTTGGGGTAGTAATGCAATTAAAAATAAGCTTCCTAAGGAAGTTATTGAAGCCAAGATTTTTAAGAATCAACATGAGTAATATCCAATAAATTATATCTTAAGCCTTTTGGACATCCAATCTGAGGAAAGTACCTACTCTTTTATACTATTCCAAGGAATGAATAACTTCACAGACCAGGATAATATTATCAATGATCTATCTACTCACCACAAAAGTTGTGTGCCAATTCGAGATGATTTTGGGGAGTAGAGGTGCATCCTTAAAATAAGTGTCTTAATAAAAATATTGTAGAAGGTATTACAAAGACTAATAGGTCTAATTTTTTTAAATAAATATATTATTTTTTAGGAATTATTATCAAGAAATTACTATTGATTTCTTTTAAGATGGATCTTATTCTAAAGAATTAGCCATTATAACTACCACATCATGTTGGATGATCTCATAGAAATATTAAAAGAAGAGGGGAGGATACACATCTAGTACAAGTGCCTCATCTCTCTCCATGGAGAAAACTGTAGTTTTAATTTCATAATTAGTAAGATGTTTCAAAACATCAGCATTGTCTTCAAAATCAAACACCCTATCAAATAATCTGAGAAAGCTTCCCTCAAGGTCCTATTTATGAGGAGGGATTATAGAGAGGATATTTTTAAAATAATTAATTACTTTAAATTTTATATCATATTCAAGCTTGCATATAGTACTGTTATCTTTGATTAATTCCTATATTTTTAGGGTATTCCTATTTCTACACATTGACTGGAAGATTTTTTTTATTTTTTATCCCCTTCCTTTAACCATATGTTTTAATATCTTTGTCTCTAGTAGGCATTCTTCCTAGATTTCATATTATGGAAGGTTCCTAGGAGATATTTTTTCTTCTAATAAGTTTCTTGGTTCATTCTATTAGCTTGTATGTATTGCTCTAAATCCATAAGGGATTCAAAAGTTTTATTTTTCCTTGTAAATATGTTTCCAAAGACTTATTTATTCCACACTTTTAGATTTATTATGTTCATTTTGAGTTTAGAGACTAGAACAAACATATCTTGACTCTCAATATCAACCTTACACCATTTATTCATAGTCTCCCATAGCTCTGAGTTATCCAGTGACATATTTTAAAACCTAAAAGTGAGATTTATGATCCTTGGGATTTTTTCCTTAAATAATACCATAAGGTTATGATCAAAACCAATTTTGGGGAGGATTGAAATCTTGAAATAGAGGCTTAAGTACCAATCCATTGTTAATATAAATATATCTAATCTAACTTGAATGTTTTCTACCCCAATTATTCTATTAGTCTAAATGTAAGAATCTCCACACAATTCCACATCTTGAAGATCATTTATCATAATGAAATTTTTGAAGTCAACCATACTATCACTATATTCATGATTTCTTCCCTTTTTGTCTTTTGGGTTTAGGGGTATTGAAATCACCTGCAACAATTCAATCCCACCCTAAGGTGTAAGATTTAGATTTTGATAACTCTTACCAAAACTGACTAGTTCTTATTTTAAAGTCTGGAGAATAAATGTTAGATAATATTTATTTCTTGTTAGAAAATAAACAAGTAACCCAACCACAACATATCCTTTCTTGTTATAAATAATTCTTAAAATGAAAATAAGTCGATATAAGAGGAATCTAAGGCCTTTTGAGGCCCCAAAAACCCTAGATCCTTTAAAGCTATACTAATTCCAAATAGAATTTCTCAAATTTCTAAATAATCTAATGTAAGCTTAGTTTTTTGAAGTAAAAAAAAACTTAGCTTTTAAACTTTTCTAAGATTTATAGCTAGCACTTTCTTTTTGAGGTTATTGATCAACCTTATTTGCACAAGATAATTTTTTAATGAGTGGGAGAGGATTCTACCTTAAACCAAGGTGTTGATTAGCTCCTTAGTCTTATCAATTCTTGATTTAAGTCATGCATGTCAAGTGTTTTTGGTAGAGAGTTCTTGACTGATAGCCAATTGTTCAAGTTACTTTCTAGCAAATCCTTTTTCATCATCCATCTTAGGAGGATTTTATATCTTTTGGGGGTTCTAAAAGGTTCCCTTGGCTAGTCAAAACACATGTGATTCATAAACAGATACACCTTCCATCCTTTGCAAACTTAGGGATATCGTAGTGATCTTCATGGGAGAAGGTGGCTCCAAATTAGCCTTACTCTAAATATATTAATACTAATGGACAGAGGGATTTTGGACAAACTAACCCTTTTAGGAGTACACCTATTTTACCAATTAGATGAAGGCTACATGGGGTTCTCAAAATAAAATATTTTTTTCATTCCTAAGTTATTCTCCTTATAGGTTCCTTTCAACTTGAATTTGTCCACCCTTGAGGGTTTAGGGAAAGATTTGATTCTCTTTCCTGAATTGGGGCATTCCAAAGCTTTGTGTCCCCTAAAATCACAATCCTTACATATTCCTATCTCATTATCATAGATTATCTCTTGAATCCATTCACCAAAACTAGATCTTAAATAAAAAGATCTCAACTTGGGCTTACCAGATTTCACCAATACATAAATACTTGATGTGACAAGGAATTTTTAGTGAGTGAGTTTTTATCTAGTTTGATTGGGCATCTAATGTCTTTGGAAATCCATATAATAAATTCCTCATGATATAACTTGAGAGGGAGTCAAGGAATATTGATCCAAGTTAGATTTTCTCTAGGGAGTTCCTTGAATAAGTCCAATCCTAGTCTCCATTTTGAAATGTAGAGCTAGGAATTACCCATAAACGATGACCCTCCCATAAGGACCCTTTCAAAATATTTACAGTCAAAAAAATTTACCAATAAAAACTTATTAACCATTTTTCTCACATCCACAAAACCATTCACATCCCATTTATATTTGACCCATTTCCTAAAAGTTTCAATATTTGGTCAAAACCCAAGGAATCTAACTAGAAGAGAATCCCCCAAAATTGCATAAACATGATCCATAATAGTATCCAAAATCTATAGCCAACCCAAATTTAGCTATTTTTTGGGGATAAGAGTAACTAGAATACCATATATAGCTTGATTAACAATCTCTAACATGGATGCCTCAACTATGGACACATAACATCTTTCCCGCTCATTCAAGATTTCCAAATCTCTATTTTTGTAGTGCATGTTTTATCTAATTCCATAAACTAAGATTTTATTTTGATAGAAAATATTTTATAATTTATTACTCATAAATGTTGGAATATAATCATCTATGTATTGATTATAATACTCCCACATGAAAGTATAGGATCTTAAAGTTTATCTCTACCCCTCATGGTTTGTCTATAATTAGTACGGAAAGTTTGTTCTATTTTTTCCTCTAAGAACAATAGGATTATTTGAATGGATTTTCTCAGTCGAATGTAAGTTTCAAGTTTTTCAATAAATGGAGCATGTAATAATGTCATTATTGTTTATATATTCCCATATAGGTATGTTTATGAAGATGGTTCATTAATAGGGTGCATGAGTCAGAAGTTATGTATTATACTAACCAAATTTTGATCCCTAAAGTAAGATATATATATATATATATATATATATATATATATATATATATATATATATATATATATATATATATATATATATATGAGAGAAAATGTGTCACCATTTCATATTAATAAATATTATAAGATAATCCTCTAATAGGTGCTTAAATTATTTTCCCATGCAATTTTAGGAGCTAATAATTTAGCTCTACCTCTCATGGTTTTCCTACAACAACTATGAAAAGTTTGATACATTCTTCCCCTTAAGAACAAAATTATTTTATTAATGGATGCCTTTAGTTAGATGCAAGTTTAAAGTCTAGGGGATGATGGAAGGTTGATGAACGTCATTTATATTTTTATACATTTATTTGGATGTATTTTTTAATATGTTTCATTGATTTCGCACGCGAGTCAAAATTTTTGTATTATACTAAGAAAATATTTGTACATAAAGCAATTTTTAATTATGATAGGAAACACATCATCATTTATTACTTATCAAGAGTGGAATATAATTATCTATAAGGTTCTCATATAATCTCACATAAAAATTTATGAGATTCTAATTTGTCTCTATCCCTCACGGTTTAGTTACAATAACTGTGCAAAGTTCATTCTATTTTTCCCATTAAAAATAACAAAATTATCTTAAGGAATGCATTTGGTCGAATGGAATTTTCAATTCTATGGGATAACATAGGATGGATTAATTTCGTTCCTATTTTTATACACCCATATATATGTGTGTATGAATATAATTAATCTATTGGGCATATGAGTCAGAAGTTGTGTATTATACTAACCAAATTTTCATCACTAAAGCAAAATTTTATTGTGAGATAAAATGTGTCACCATTTATTACTCATCAAGAGTGAAATATAATACTATGGATGGTGATTATATTAAACCCCATTCAATTTTATGAGCTTACGATTTTTCTATACCTCTCATGATTTACCTGAAATGACTGCACAAAGTTCATTCCATTTTTACCCTTAACAATGATAAGATTATATTATGGGATGTGTCTGGTTAAATGCAAAATTTGAGTCTGGTATCTAATGGATCATCTAAAAATTTGATTATTGTGTTTATATACCCATTTATACATGTCCATGAATATAGTTCATCTATTAGCTGCAAGTAAATTTTTTCAGTTTATACTAAACAACTTTTGATCCCTCAAGCAAGATTTCACTACTAGAGAAAACATGTTGACATTTATTCCTCATCAAAATTGGAAGAGAAACCTCTAAGGGAGTGATTATAGGAATCTCATATGCAACTTTTAAGGCACATATTTTGAATAGTTCTCATCTTTTATATTTGATGACTATGAGATTATTGTCAATTTTATTTTGATTTTAGATTCATGTTAATAGTCATGTCTAGTTGAGGCATGCAAGGATTTTCTATGGAAACATATCATGTTTTGAGACCACGAGAAACACCTATTACTAATAATATATATATTTTTACTTATGAAAGTAAAATGCCTAAATTTCCTTTATGTAATGTTACAATAAATAATATGATTATGCTCATATGATAAGTTGATTAAATGATGATGAATCATTGGTTATAAACTTGTAAATTGAAAAATGAATGTGTATAATGATATGTGAACTTATAGATGAACACTTGTATTAATTGATATTTTGATTAGTTATAATTGATAGGGTGCTCCTACTTTGATTAAATTTTGTAGATTTGGCTATTAGATTAGGTGAATTATATGTGTGTAATGAGTGTGTAGGAACAAGAATGGCCAAGGAAATAACTAGACTATGCTAGGAATTATTACATCATGAGTAGCCTTACCATAGATATTTAACACTTTTTAAACCCTGTCTTATTAATTCTATTAACTATATGATGTTCATTCTCCATTTTGGTCTTAGCATCTTGGATAGGTGGCTATATTTTATTTTGGTTGGTGATACTTGCTATGTCCTCACCTTAAATTTTCTATAGCCCAAGTAAATCATGTCTAGAATTTATAGTGTCATGTTGGTATACATATATTAATTTCCTATGACTTTAAACAAGTATAAAAAGGCTGAATTAATCTTAGAATCAACTGCAGGATTATGGAAAGACATCATGCACCATGATGGACATGTAAAATAACATTTGTTTATGAGACATGGGATGGTAAGAAGATAAGGTTCGTTGATTCTATGGATGGCTATATGAATAAGTAAATCCCTCCATGATAGGGACTTTTTTCCCATTTTAAGAGGATAAATTTGGTAGAGAAGAGAAAAAGGAGGATGGGAAAGATGTAGGATGAGCTGGTTAATAAAATTCAATCTTATAAATAGTTAGAGGGTAGCATCTGGGAGGTCTTGGAGTAAATAGATGGGCTTCCAAATAAAATATTCATAGTTTATTTTATTTCAATGAAATTAGTTCTATTTCTATTTGATTTATCACTTGTTCTATAAAGAATAAGACCTATTGTATTGTAGAATTACACCATTTTTGGGAGAGTTTCTCAAGATCTCTCACTCCTAGCTAAAATCATTTGGATAACCTCAAGATGTGGGTGTCCTATAGTGAGGTTGAACCTCTAAGATTTTTAATGAGGCTAGTTCCTCATATGTTTCACTTCAGCTTTTATTTTCCATGCTAAAATCTACTGCTGACTAAGGAAAAGGGATAGGAGGATAACATAAAATGGAAATCCAAGCTAAGGGAGCCGATGCACCAAATAGAGAGTCATCCACATTCAGACTGGGAAACTTAATGAATACTACTAAAATCAATCAAGACATAGTCTAGTTGATCCTATTTCAAAGTTGTAAGCATGAGTAGTTATGTGAAGGTCAAAGGGGAGGATGCACTTTGAAGGGTAGGAAGGAATATGTCTGTAAGAGAGACACTATAACTTGTGATGATAAAGAAAGGTACCAAAGACTAACACATCATATGACATACAATAAACCAAGAAAACTAAAGTAATGTTTGTAGAGAAATCATAGATGATTAGAAAAAAACATACATTTTCCATGTTAAACTCCAATAATGCACACTTAGCTTTAATGAAAATCATAAAGTTGTCTTGTATTGCTTCAAGAGAGTGTTACAAGGAAACTTTGATAGAGTAACTCTATCACCACTCAACAGATCTATTTTAGGGTTTAAACATCTATATATATAGTAGAAATAGATGAAAAAATAGGGGACATTGCATGAGAGGATAGAGAGGGAGTCATAAATATATGCAACCACTACTATGTCCTTGAACTCTTTTTTGCCTTTAGAATATGAAACTACTTGACCATGAGATGAACCATCCAAGATCACCGTAAATCTCTTTGATCCCTTTGCACATTCAAGTCTCCTTTTTTAGAGCTGAGAGAGCCATGTCATGGGTAGATGCATATTCCCACCAAGTGTAATGATTTGATCTCTTGTGTTTAAAACTTGGCATGATCCTTACTATCATTTTTGAATTATATATTTTATATTATAAAATCGATACCCCCCTTGACCTTTTACATGTCCATCGATCTGATTGTGCATGGATGATCATGAGTTATCAATCTCTTTCCATTTAGATGAGATTATGCCATTTGTCCCTAACTAATTAGCCCTTCAGATTTATTGACTATTTAACTATCACTCATGCCATTGATATTTTATTGTGATATCTTGACAAGTGTCAAGATCATGATAATCTTGATGAACCCTTTGATCTTTTGAATACCAATGGATAATTCTAAGGGCTAAAATTTAATGTTTGTGGGCAAGTCAATTCCTTGAGTTATTTCCTTTGAACATTTCCTTTCAAGAAATTTCCATGGAATTTTGTCTCAACACTTTCTCCCAAAGGAATTCCAAAAAAAATCCTTTAGCATTTTGAAAGAGACCTTCCTGAAAGGAACATAACCTTCAAAAAATTTGAAAATTACCTTTCATAAATTTTGAAGAGGACCACTTCTTTTGAAAATGCCTTTCAAAAAAGTGAAAATGGATTTTCAGAAAAGTTCAAGTGCCCTTTTCCTTGATAAAAAATACCTTTTGGAAGAGTTATGATGGACATCTCCTTGAGAAAAAGACCCTTCTACTTATGAAAATGAACTTTTTTGAAGGGTAACTACACTTTGATAATATTTGGAATGGTATTTTTGAAGGGAAAGTACCTTTTGACAAACTTGAAAATGAACCTTTTTCAAAGGATATGCACGATTTTAATTTTTTGAAGTGAACCTTTTGCCTTCTTGAAACTAACTTTCTTCCCAAAAATGTCCCTTTGAAAAAGTTGTCAAGGACCATTTCCCTTCACAAGTGCCCTTCAAAATCTCTTGAAAAGGACCACTTTCCTAAGAAATGAACCTTTCAGGGAAGTTGTATGGAGCATTTTGCTTGAAAAAGATCCTTTGAGAAACTTTGCATGGACACTTCTCCAAAGAAAACAAGCTTTCAAAACTTTTCTTTTGGATAAAAGTCCAAAATAATTATGAAACTAAAAATCTAAAAAATGTAAGTATAAACTTACCTAAAATGAGATTTTTCACTTAGCTTCTACTTGATCATGTTTTACACACTTGCCTACATTGAAATTGTGACTTCTTGCAACTAATTTGAGAAATATGAAGTCTCCCTCCTAATAAAACTTGAAGTCATCGATTGGGGCAAACTCAAAGTCCCTTTTCTTTCTTCTTTGAACTACTCTAATAAACATGAGAAAAAACTTCAAGGCAAAATTAGCATGAAGTATAAAATTCCAAATGGTAAGGGTGGCATTTTTGCCCTATGGGGTCAAAAACTACCAGCATTTTTGGCAACTCATAGGAAAACATGCCTGCTATGATTGAAGAACCCAACTCATTCATTCATCCACTCTATTGGGCATTGAGTTACTACTTTATTTGACAAGGATGGCCCTATCTATAAACTCCCCTTGAAGGAAAAATAACAACTAGAACAAAACAATAATGTGCCCAAGGTACTTAGGGATGGGAAACATACAACTACAAAGGATGTGCATAAGTCACTTAGAATAAAACATGAAAAACTATACAAAATGTAAAATATATATAATGTCTATAAAATATTTTAATAGCAAGGCTTTAGATGAATCCGATTGATTGGGATGGGTAATACTTGTCCATCTATTTAGGTAAGCTGAAAATCCTTATGTTGTTTACATCTATGGATTAAATAAGGACCACTCCAAAAACTATCAAACTTGGTATGGTTGCTTGGATTGGCCTTATTTGAATCCCATTTGAGGACTAGATCTTCCTCTTTGGAGTCCATTACTATGGATATCTTGTCAAAGGCTTTCTTGACATGAGCTTTATGTGACTCTAGTGTCTTCATTGTAAGGTCTCTTATTTCTACAAGCTCCATGAGTTCTACCAATCTCACATTCATGGGCTCATCTTCTAGCAGCTCCAATTGATGGGCTAGTTCTAATGTAGGCAACATAATATAAATGGGCAACTTGTATTCCCTTTTATATACTAAAACATATGGAGAATTTCCAATGGCTGTTTTAGGAGTCACCCTGTTAGCCTACAAGGCTATCTTTAATTTAGTGTGCCATATCCTCTAATTCTCTTCCATAGTTCTCCTAATTATTCTTAGCAAACTCTTATTTGTGGACTTATCTAGTCCATTTCCTTAAAGATAATAATTAGAAAAGGTGCTGAGGTAGATGCCCATCTTGAGATCCCATTCACTCATTTTCAAACTGAGGAATGCTAGTGCATTATTAAAAATGATAGTGGATGGAATACCAAACTTGGTCACAATGTTGTCATAAAAGTCTAAGACTGCACTTTCATTAGCTTCCTTCAATGTAATGGTTTCCACCCATCTAGTGAAGTAGTCAATTCTAGTAATCACCCATATATGTCCTATACTTGATGGAGGGTTGATCATTCTTATGAAATCCAAACCCCACTACATGAATGGTTGCTCTACCTGAATTGGGTTGAGAGGAAAAGTTGCTAATATTTGCTTACCCATAAAGAAAACACACTTTTGAGACTTTCTTAACCATGCATATGCATCCTTAAAGAGGCTGGGATAGTAATAACTATCCCTTATTATCTTTGATGTTATGGTTCTAGGTACAAAATGACCTCCTATAGGTCTAACATAAAATTGCTCCAAAAGCTTGGTCACCTAGTCACCATCTATACACCTAAGGATTACCTTTTGAGGTCTTTTTTGAATAAAACCCCATCAACCAATGCATAAGGTATTATTGAAGTATAAAATACCTTCTTTTTTCCTTGTCCATACCTTGTGAGCATTCTCCTATTAGTAGAAAATATGCCATATCTTGGAGCCAACTAGTGTGATATGGAGGTGCATCTATTTGTGAGTTATCTTGTGTTACCAAGATAACCTCATTGTCTTCATAGAGGTCATCAACCATATGCTTACAAAAGCCTTTTCCTCTCACTAACTTAGTGACCTTGATCTCCACATCATACTCCATGACCTTAGTAATCCAACCAAACCTCTTTTTATTCAAGTCTTTGTTAAGAAGGAAGTCTCTCACTCTAGGATGAGACACCATAAGATAGATTTTGGTATTGGAGAGCATTGGAATGAAAATTTTAAAGCTTCTTGCTGCTACAAGGACCTATTTTTCTACAAAAGTATATGTCACCTCATACACCTTAAGCCCTTAACTAAAAAAATCTATTGGTTACTCAAGTCCTTCACCATTTTTTTCATGAGCATAGCTGATATATTATCAATATTGGTGAAGGCATAAAATATTAAATCCCTTGAGAAATTGGGATTTATGAGTTTGGGTGATTGGGTAATGGATTTCTTGATAGCCTTAAATGTTGATTTACCTTCATTAGACTAAGTGAACACTTGGTTCTTCTTTAGCATGGCAGTGATGGGTTTGAGCAAGTTTGCAAAACTAGGTATAAACCTTCTCACAAAGTTTATCTTCCCAAGGAAACTTTGGAGTCCTTTATTATGATTGGGCAAGGATAAGGCCAATATGGTACTTATTCTATTAGGATTAGTAAACAACCCTTATCTTGAAATAATATGGCCCAACAACTTACCTTCATGCATAATAAACACACATTTCTTAGGATTCAAAGATATCCCATACTCTTTGCATCTCTCAAAGATCAACCTCAGGTGGTTCATGTGTTCTTTGGCATCCTTGGAGAAAACTATGATGTCATCCAAGTAGACCAACACCATTTGATTTAGCAACGCTAGGAAAACCATGCTCATTTCTCTTTGAAAAGTGGCCCTAATATTTGATAAGCCAAAAGGTATCTTTTGGTACACATACATGCCCCATTTGGTGGTGAAGGTAGTATTATACTGTTCTTATTTCTTTACTAACACCTAGTTGTATCTTGAGTATCCATTCAAAAGAGAAAAATGTTCTATACTGAAAACCATTTAAAGGAGTTGCTCCATGGATGGTAAGGGGTAGTGATATTTCAAAGAGACTCTATTCAAGTCTCTGAAGTCAACACACAATTGGATCTCACCCTTCTTCTTCCTCACAGGTACTAGGTTGGATATCCATGAAGAGTGTTTGATGGGAAAAATGATATTAGATTCAATCAGTTTAGTCAATTATTTCCTCATCAACTCTTCAATTTTTAGATTGACAGGGCTTTGCTTCTACCTCATAAGCTTAGGAGTGGCCTCTAATTCTATAGTATGTTGGGCTAAATTTGGATCAAAGCCTTTAAAATCACTATACTCCCAAGTAAAGATGTCTAAAAATTCCTTAAAAAGTTCAATGAAAGCATGCCTTTTAGCCTTGTTGCTTACCTTCCCAAGCTTGAGAAGTTTATCTTTGAGGATGATGACTCTCTCATAATTTTCTTCGTCGGTTGACATTACTACCTTGTCTTTCCTCATATGGTCTCCCTCATGGAAACAACTTTCAAGGGTGACCATCCCTTTAATAAGTTTGTTATACTTTAGTTGAACAATTTGATCTTCATACTGATGTTGAATTTTACCTTAGTTCATTAACGAAAACTCCACTTCTTACTGTAAGAAGCAAGCAATTTTTTTGTCATTTTTTAAGACCTATTAATGGATTCATTATCTAGTACTGATGGCCTCACCACCACCTTGACATGTGACTAAACCTTAGAATTCTTCAAATCATTTGGGATATCAAACTATGATCCCATAGCTGCTGACCTATCAGCATGTTGATTCTAGTTCCTTGGCACAACTTGAATGTTAAATGCTTCAAAATATTCAATTAGGTCCCACACTCTATTTTTGTAGGACCTCATCAAAGGATTATTTTTAATGTTTAGGCCCCTAACTTGGTTCACTATAAGCTCACTATCTCCTTATGCTTGTAACTACTTGATTTCCCTCTTACTGGCCCATTGGAGGTCATGGATTAGGCCTTCATATTCTACTGCATTAGAGGAATAACTGAAATAAAACCTATAAGAAGAGAAAAACTTACCATCTAAAGGGGAAACTAGCATTTACCCTATACCTAGTCCATTTTTTCTCCTTGAACCATTAAAGAACAACTTCCACATACCATTAAGGTCTTCTTCAGGTCTAATGAGGGAAGGCATGAGTTGATTTTCTTCATGTAGTAGATAGGCACCAATGTCTCTTTCTTCAACACCTTCCAAAGGGTTAAGAAATTGATTATCCCCCCATAGCTCATCCAATAATAAGTCTAAAATCTCCTTAAGATAAGTATTCAATTCCTGACTAATTATAAATTCATCCTCATCAAGGATAGTACAATTGAGGTTTATGTTATCTAGTTGATGGGGTTCAATGTGGAATTGTGCCATGGGCTCAGCCTTGATTGATACCTTAGTCCCATTACATGTTTTGAATGCCATGTACGACCAATCTATAGTTAGATAACCCCCAATTTTGGCTATGAATTCTCTAGAGAGGCATAACACAAAATGAGGATTTACATCAAGGACCAACACATCTTGAACCACCAAAACATTAGGACAAGCATGTAGGGTCATATTAAAATCCTTGATGATACTAGATGGCTTTGTAGAAAAACTATCAATTTGCAAAACTCCCTTGGTAAGTGGCTCATATTTGAGGTTAAACTAATTAGGTATAGACTTTGGCATTACTAAAGTGATAGCTACACTATCTACCAAGCAATTATGTACCAAGGAATCATCAATCATTAATGAAATGTAGAATGGAGGAGGTTTGACCACCTTACTTGATCCTTCTCCCAAATGACCCTTGGATACATTAGTGAGGACCTAAGCTCCTTTACTTGGTTATATACTTACAATTATTATATCACCTATCTTGGACAAACCTTCTTAAAGGATATCCACTTAACTAGGCATGGAAAGAATGTCCCACATTGGTATGCTCACATTATATTTTTTCATTTGTTAAATATTTTTGATTGGTGTATTACTAACCTTTGCTTGTGATTTGGGAGCCACTACTACTATTTGTTGAATCTATGAGATTTGTGGAGGTGTCAAGACCTTTGGAGTGATAGCAAGATCATTAGGCTTAGATAATGAAAGAATGGTGGTAAGAGGTTCCTTGAATGCTCCTTGGTTGTCACCCATATTCTGTCTTTTGAATCTTGTATTTGCTACCACTGGGATATGAGATTGAATAGAGCTAGTCTATTGATTGGGTGCATAACACTCTTCTTGCTCGCTAATGACCATTGTAGCATTTGTCTAGTTTGGTACTTGATCTAATATTTTCTCTTGTGTATACTGATCTAGTTTTGTCTTCATGAGGATCTCCATGTTTTGAGCCATAATAGCTTCATTGTATCCATAAGCAATAGCTTGCTACCATTGGTCATTAAGTGCCTAGTTAGAACCATTAGTTTGGATAATGGATTGCCCAAAATACTGATTCCAAGACATTATCCCTTCAGCCTCTTGAGCCATATTGTTTTAAATAAGAACCAAGGATTTGGAAGAGCCTACAACATTTGGATTATAGTTATTTTGTCTAGCATATTTAGGCTGCCCTTGCCTTGACCTTGTCCTTGAAATTTTTTTTTATAGGGTGGCATATTTACTTGATAAGACTATTTTGAGGCTGATATTGAGCTTGATAAGGTTTACTTAATTGAGCTTGCCTTTTTACATTTACTACATCATTTTTCAAGGATTGGAGCATGCTTTTAAGTTCTAGGTAGTTTTTTTGCTCTTGGGAATCAATCGATCTATTAGTGGAGGCCTTTTCTTGCTTAGGTGAAGGTATATAAGAAATTTTTAGAGTTAGAAGAATAACATCAAGTGGGGGAAATACTATAGGAGGTGGTCTAATCTTAGGGAAAAGAGGTATTGAGGGCCTAGGAGTAAGCTTGAAAGCCTAAAATATATAATTTTTAGCTTTGATAGCCACCTCATAAGCCTCTGGTCATATATCTCCTCCCATGGATTGGATCATTATTGCTATATCTATATTTATAGCCTTCAAATAGTATAATAATGTAAAATTAGGGGATGGTCTAATAGTAGTTGGAATTCTATCCCAAGCTTTTTGGAATCTTGTATTGAAGTCTTGCATAACTTCATGAGGAGCTCTCTTGATTGTAGTCAACTATTTTGCTAGTGAAAAATGATCACTCTTGTCTACAAATATATTAGATAAGGCTATTCCTAGTTGATCCCATGATTGAATAGATTTGGGAGCTAAAATGTTATACCAATCTAAAGTCATTCCCTTAAAGGATATAACCAATATTTTGATAGCTACATTTTCTACTGTGATATTATGGATATTGCAAAAATTGGCTATATTTTTGATATGTTCAGTAGGAGTGACGGATTGGTCTCGTATGAAATATGGGATGATTTTGAGGGATGTTACTAGCTTAGGATCTTATTGTGGCAAATTCAAAGGACTTTGGTTACTGAAACCTAAAAAATCTCTTTGAGTAACAATGGTAGCAAGAGGGGCTAACAAGGATCTGCTTGCATAGGTATACCTCATTACTCATTTAGGAAAATAGTTTCCT
The DNA here is from genome assembly GCA_037957365.1 of Torreya grandis. Classification (NCBI taxonomy): domain Eukaryota; kingdom Viridiplantae; phylum Streptophyta; class Pinopsida; order Cupressales; family Taxaceae; genus Torreya; species Torreya grandis. The sequence goes on along the minus strand of JARHVA010008574.1, from coordinate 328,297 downwards.
ATGTATGGGTGAGTATGGGTGAACCTTAACATTCCTAATGAGTTTAAAGTTAATTTAACAAATTCAAAAGGAATACCTCCAAAATCTAATCTTATAGTCACATTTGGCATGAAAGATAGTTACTATTCTACCACTAGATTTTTGAGTGTTTTTTGGAGTCACCAAATACTAAAAGACAAAAGTTATAACCACTACAAATTGATCAAACCAACATCAAACTTGACCAATCTTATTAAAAATTTATCCTATCAAGCATGCCAAAAACTATTATAACATAGAATTGCACCCTTTGTGGGAGAGTTTCTCTAGCTCTCTCATTCCTAGTTACAAGCATTAGGACAATCTCAGGCTGTGGGTATCCTGTAGTGAGGTTGAACCTCTAGTATTTTTAATGAGGCTAGTTCCTCAGATGCTTCACTTCAACTCTTATTTCCCATGCTAAAATCTACTAATGACTAAGAAAAAGGGATAGGAGGATAACATAAAATGGAAATCTAAGCTAAGGGAGGTGATGCACCAAATAGAGAGTGATCCACATTCAGACTAGGAACCTTAATGAATACTACTAAACTTAAACAAGACATAGTCTAGCTGATCCTATTTCAAAGCCAAAAGCGTGAGTAGTTATGTGGAGGTCAAAGGGGATTATGCGCTTTGAAGTGTAGGAAGGAATAGGTTTGCAGGAGAGACACTATAACTTGTGACTCTTCAAAAAGGCACCAAAGGCTAACACATCACATAACCTACAAGAAACCAATAAAACTAAAGAAAGGTGCATAGAGAAATAGTAGGTGATGAGAGAAAAACATACATTTTTCAAGTTAAACTCCAATAATGCACACTTGGTTTCAACAAAAATTAGAAAGATATCTTGTATTACTTCAAGAGAGTGTTACAAGGAAATTTTGACAGAGTAAATCTATCACCAATTGAGGGATCTCTTTTAGGGTTTAAACATCTGTATATATAGAAAAAAGGGATGAGAGAAGAGGGGAAATTGTGTGAGAGGATGGAGAAGGGGTCATAAATGGCTACAATCAACACTATTTCCTTGAACTCTTTTTTGCCTTTAGATCATGTAACTACTTGACCATGAAATGATCCATCCAAGATCATCATAAATCTCCTTGATCCCTTCATGCATTCAAGTCTCCGATTTTGGAAATAAGATAGCCATCTCATGGGAAGCTACATGTTCCCACCAAGTATTTATGATTTGATCTCTTGCATTTAAAACCTAGCATGTTCCTTACTATCATTTTAGACTTATATATTTTATATTAAAATTGATACCCCCTTGGGCTTTTGTATGTTCATCAATTTACTTGTGCATAGATTCCCTTGAGTCATCGATATCCTACCAATTAGTTGGGATTATGCCATTTATCCTTGACTGATTAGCCTTCTAGATTTACTAACTATTTGACTATCACTCATGCCACTGATATTTTATTGTGAGATCTTGATAAGTGTCAAGCTCACAACAATCTTGATGAACCCTTTGATCTTTTGAATACCAATGGCTACTTGAAAGGGCTTAAATTTGACATTTGTGGGAAATTCAATTGCTTTAGTTATTTCCTTCAAACTTTTCCTTTTGGGTAATTTCTATGGACTTTTGTCTCGGCACTTTCTCTCGATGGGATTCCTTTATACTTTTTGTCCACTCAATTTCTTTGGACTTTTGCTTGGGGTAATTTTCAAAAAAAATCATTCCACCTTTTGAAATAGACCTTCCCAAAAGGAATATAACCTTCAAAAAAGTTAAAGAGTACCTTTCTAAAATTTTGAATAGGACCACTTCTTTTGAAAATGCCTTTCAGAAAAATGAAAAATGGCCTTTCAAAAAAGTTCAAGTTCCCTTTTCCTTAAGAAAAAATACCTTGCAGAAGAGTTGTGATGGGATAAAACTTGATAAAAATACCCTTTGACTTGTTCAAATGAACTTTTTCAAAGGGTAACTACCCTTTGAGAATCTTTGGAATGGTATTTTTGAAGGGAAAGTACCCTTCAGTAAACTTGAAAATGAACCTTTTATGTAGGATATGCACCCTTCAAATTTTTTGAAGTGAACCTTTTGCCTTCTTGAAAATGAATTTCTTCGCAAAAATGTCCCTTTGAAAAATTTCTAATGGAACATTTCCTTTCACAAGTCCCCTTCAGAATCTCTTGAAAAGGACCACTTTCTTAAGGAATGAAACTTTCGACAAATTTGTATAAAGCATTTTTCTTGAAAAAGATCCTTTGGGAAACTTCACTTGGACACTTCTTTGAAGAAAATAATCTTTTGTAACTTTTCTTTTGGACAAATGTCCAAAATAATTTTGACACTAAAAGTCTAAAAAATATAACTAAAGACTTAGCTAAAAATGAGATTTTGCACTTAGCTTCTGCTTGATCCGGTTTTCCACACTTACCTATTTTGGAATTATGACTTCTTGTAACTAATTTGTGAAACATGAATTCTCTCTCCTAAGAAAACTTGAAGTCATCAATTGGGGAAAACTTGAAGTCCCTTTTCTTGCTTCTTTAAATTTCTCTAAGAAACATGAAAAAAACCTTAAAGGTAAAATTAGCATAAGTACAGAGTTACAAATGGTAGGGGTGGCATTTTTGGCCTATGGGGTCAAAAACTACCAACAAGACCACTTGTTTTAATTTGTCTATTTAATTTTATTATCCATGGATTCACATTAGCCACCATGTAGTTATTTACCCACTTGAGGGCCTTCAAGATCTTTTATTCCCTTTTTAGATTAAATATAATGTTTAAGTCTTTCTTGTTTGGAATGTGTTAGATCTATAGTGACAATATAAACTAGATTTCTATGAGCAAGACTATTCATGGTGGTAGATTGTTAAGCATTCCCATGCTAGGCATGGTGGAAAATTACTTAACCCTCCCATGAATGTCATGGTGGTAAATTGTTAAGCCCTCCCATGTTGGGAATGGTAGAATATTTCTTGATCCTCTCATGACTATTAGATGGATTTTATTGATTGAGATATCCTCTTGTTATTGATTCAAATGGAACTTCATGTTTTATATTGTGTTTGGTTACCTACTGGTTTTCTATCTATGGAATGTTTAGCTTCATTTTAGTTCTTATTTGATTTGAAATTGAGGTTGGAATCCTCATTGGGTAAGAGTTGGGAGTAAAACTATAAGAGTATGAATGGTCAATCCCTTACCTTAAGACATATTTATTGTATTTACTTCATTAGACTTTACCATGATGTAAACATAACTAAATCTAGGATTCATGAGCTTGGGGTGGTTGGAGAAATAGATTCATGATGGAAAAAGTTTGGGAGATGATCCATCATTTAGTTGTCCTATATTTTCCTTGGAAGGCACAAAGATCATTGTTGAAGATTGATTTTTCTTTTATTATTAACTCAGACCTAGTGATGTCCCTCATGCTCATGTAATAAATAACTAAAATCCCTATTTAATTAAAATTGTAACTTGGTATGCTTGTAATAATATTGTGTAAATTATCCTTTTATGTTGTAGTGTAATAACCATGGAAGAAAAGATCGTAATATCTATCTATTTAAATTCTCTTGAAAACTATAATGTGACCTGTGAGTATAAACTCAAATGGTATACATTCTTGTAAAGGATTTGTCAATGTAAGGAGAATTTTTTTTGGCATGTAAGGGTCTATTAATAAATGAAATCATGTTTTACTTTATTAAAACCTTTTTATGGTCACCTTATTTAGTTCAACAATGTGTTCCTTTCTCATCATCAGTTATGGTATATCTTTGCTAATTAAGCTTATCAATATCTAAGAGGAACTTAAATGAAGCAACTATGTGATTTTAGTTGGGAAATAAATTATACCTTGACTAAATAATATTATTATCTATAATATTATTATGATAAAAACATCCTTGTGAAAGAGATCCTTTTATAAACATGCTTTTAAGTTAAATGTTGTATATTTTGTTGTATCAATATATCTTAATATAAAAGATAATTTAAAATAGATTTGGACTTATTGTTATTAGAAATAAAAATTAAGTCTAACCATATATATTTGGGGATGTAAACACTCATATAAAAACTAATTAATGAAACCATTTTGTCTTTCTAACCACCTAAATCTAATTCCAACCTATAAATCTTAACCCTCCAACAACCTACCCACGTATAAAACTATTTCTAAACAAACCCTACGATTATTATCCTATATTACCTTGTAGCTGGAACAAATAAAAGAAATTAAAAACTAATATTTTCTAAATAGGGTGAATTGATAATGATTATCCCATGATCGATGCTGATTCTCTTGATCGACATCGAACTATATATACATAGGTGATTCTTTGCTTCTAAAACCACAAATTTTGATACCAAAAAGCTATTGAAGTTCTCTTCAGAAAATTATAGATGTTTACCCAACCCCTTGTTAGTGAAAATCATTTCATTATATAGTTTCAAATATCCACCAAGAGGCAAAGCATTAGTTTATTCTCCATTCGCTATCATCAGCCTGACACATTTTCAAGGTAAGTTTGTTACTATGTTTATTTTATTTAATCTTCTATTATGTTTATTTCATTTTTGCATTTTTATTAGAATGTATTAAACCATCCTAAATCCTCCTAAATCCCACTAACGACATCCTCAAAACCCTACCCCCATTTTTCCTTTTAAAATATCCTTGATCATCTTTTAGATTTCTATTTTTAATCGAGTGTAGTTTTAATAAAATTTATGCCAATTCATTTAAATCAGCAACAATTTCATAAGATTGACATCAATCCCTACACTCTAATTTAAAATCTAATCCATTCAATCCCAAAATATCTCTTGGATCAATCTAATTTGATTTTCTATGTTTTTAAACATGAAATTTACATGTAGATGACTCTACTTGAAATTGTACATGATGTAATTAATATCACTGATCTACCCATCATTTCTCAACCCTTTTTCACCGACTAGATTGATATAGCTTTTGAGTTAGCATTTTATGCCATTTTTTATTCTCCCTCAGTTGAAGCCACTTCTGACCAATCAAATGTTATATAAGAAGACATGAAATCTACTATAGCTTATTAGGATGAACACTTTGCTTACATTGATATTTTAAATTAGGATTAATTCATAATCATTTTTTATCACATCCATATCACATATTTATATTTATAATTTCAATGTTTATTTATCCATTTAATTGTGAAAATAGTGAGCTAACATCCACTTGAGGAAGTTCATAACTTCTCGAGACTGGTCCCTAACCAGGGAGCTCACTTATGTATCTATTAATCCATTTTGTCCAGGTTGTCTCATTGTGTGTAGGTTATTCTTCCAAGACAAAATAATTTCCCTCATTTTTTGGATTCAAATTGTGTTCAACCATCTTCTTATCTCTAGGTATTCTTCATAAACACTATATTTCATTATGTTTTTAGTAGATAATTAAATTAAAAAGAAAAATAGAAAAACTACTATTACATTTTGGCATGCCTAGTGGGACCACTAAATTATCATTGTTCTTATTACATCTAATTTTGAAATTATTCATTCATTTCCTATTTTGTTGATTATTTATATTCATTCAAAAAAAAGAAAAACTAAAAAATTGATTTTTTTTAAGGTTTAAGAAAAAATACATCCATCTTTTACTTGCTTAGATAATTCACATAGAGTAATCTAGGTAGATTAATATATCATAGTAATCATACCTTCTCACACACATCCAAAACCACATAATCTTAAAAATATCAATTAAACATTTTCCTACCTAAGGTGGACCCACTTGGATTTCATCACCAAGGGGGAAAATGACTCAGTGTACTGGCCAAATATAAAAATTCTAGAAAGAAGTATAAAGGCTAAGCACTTAACACCCTTATCACTATGGTGTGTGAAATGAGGGGGTAGGCCTCAATACTAAGCCACATACATTATTCCAACATAGAATCAGGCCTCAACATACCTTTGTATATATAGAGGTTCCCATGCTTAAATAAAAACCCAAAACCATCTTTAGATTACCATTTCTTATTACCCTCATTGACCTTTTTCTTTATCGCACTTTAAAGTTAATTTCTTAAAAAATTAAAAAAAAATTAGGTAAATTTTTAGTGGGTGCCTTTTTAAATAAAACAAGATAATCAAAAATACAATTATGTGCTTTTTTTATTTCATTTCTTGATTTTTATTCAGTTATACATGGTCTTGATGTGATAGTTGCTATGCCCCTAACCTATCACATGTATTAGGATAGGAATAACTGAATTTTGGCTTAATTAACCCTCTTTGATGTTATTTCACATTTATCTATGAATTCATTTGGTTAGTAGGTCGGCCTATGGAGTAACCATGGCCTAGATAGACTATGTATAGGAGGTAGTGGGTAACTATTTATCATTATATTGTGAATTCTACTCCTATTGAAGCTTGTGGAGGTTTCTCCCTCAAAATGGCTTGTCTATTATCATATATTCTAATATATTTCAGTCATATTTGGATCTATTTCTATTATTCTACTTTATTGTTGAAGTAATTTCATCACAAGTGGTATCAGAGTTGTGATTTGGGCAATCTTGTGGGTGAAACCCTATTTTTTTTAATTTGGCTATATCTAAAAATTGGTTGCAAATTTATCTACAATTTTTGTACTAAAGGTGTGAAACCATTAGATTAAGCTTAAATTAAAATTTTAGATCATTTGAATCTATTTTACAAAATTTATCTCCATTTTAAGGTTTTTAATAAAATTGCTCTATAGTACGCAATTCAAAGATTTTTTCTAAGTTATTTACGTTTTTGGAAATCTTACGAACATTTGGATAGGTCATGTTCTTTGTATGTTTTGATTTGAGGCCGAGATAATTCCAAAATCACTTGGTCAAAGTTAAGTCAAAAGTGCCAATCAGGGTCAACATTGTAAAGCCCTTTTATGGCAAGTCCATAAACTTAGGGCCAAGGAAAGGGCGCTGAAACTCTAGGTAAAACTCCTAACAAGGAAGAGATGGAGTCAAAAAGGGGGATGTACGAGATATTTTGTACCAGGGTTCTTGGACATAGATCATAAAGTGAGCCAGCTTGACTATTGTGTGCAAGGCATTCAAAGTGAGCTGCAAGGCATACAATCTAATATGAAATTGATATAAGATAGTTTGGTAGATATCATAATGAATTTGAAAAATAATTAGTCAAATCATCCACCTATCACTATTGCACAACCCCACCAGGGTGGTATTCCCAACCAGTCTACTTCAAATCCAACTACATGGCCACAGAGGAACCTGTTACCAAAGGTGGATATGTGCAAATTTTATGGAAATGATCCACTCAATTGGATCAAAAAAATGGAGATTTTTTTGATCTACATTAGATCTTAGGTGGATAGAAGGTTACCATTGCATCCTTGTATCTTGAACCTAATCAATTCATTTGGTATCGATGGTTGTGTGCTTAAAAGAAAAAGATGACTCTCAGTGTCACTTGGTTAGTTTTTACAGAGGATCTACAATTACACTATGGCAATAGTGTGACAAAGAATTACTTTAACCAACTAGAAAAATTGTGATAGACTAAATCTATCAAGGATTATATTCATCATTTTTAGAACCTATCCTTATGTGTGGAGACAATTTCAGAGGAGAACTTGAATGACCTATTTTTGGGTAGACTCAAGGACCACATTCAATATGAGGTACGTATGTTTAATCCACTTAAGATTTCTAATTCTATTATCATGGCACGTAGAGATAAGTAAAAATTCATAAACAATGAGAAGCAACCATTTACTCACTTCAAAGATCATAGCATATTGACACCAACATTTCTTCCACCTACCAGATTGACCCCTCAATAAATTGAAGAGAAGAGTTCAAAAGGATTATGTTTTGGTGTGACAACAAGTGTAGCAAAGGACATAGATGTGCTAAGAAGAAGTTATTCTACATTGAGGGATCCAATGAAGATGAAGAAGAAGATGATGCCTCTAATGATGATGATGAAGAGATAAAGGAGGTACCTAAAGATTGCTAACCTATAATCTCTTGTCATGCACTTGTAGGTATTAACACTCCACAAAATCTTAAGGTGGTGGGTTTTCTCCAGAAATAGAAGGTGATAGTGTTGATTGATTCAGGGATCACACATAACTTCATCATTCATAAGTTGGCCACTCGATTAAACTATTTCATCTATACAGCACCAAAATTATAGGTCATGATTATATATGGTGGCATAATTAATTTTTCAAGCAACTGCTATAGTATTAAGATTGCTATGGGTGAGTATAATCTTGATTATCCTATGTTTTCTATTATTGTGGGTAGCACATACATTGTTTTGGGAGTCCAATGGCTCATAACCTTGGGTACCATTAAGATGAACTTTCAAGAACTATTCATGCACTTTCATTTTAAAGGTAGAAAAATTCAACTACGTGGATTACAAGCAAAATATCCACAATTGATTAGTTTAAATCAGATGATCAAGATTCTTAAAAAGGGGGCAGAGGGAATTATTGCATGATTATGTTCCATAAAAGCTCAACACACACATACATCTACACATCCTAATCTATAGATGATTCTTGATGTGGAGGAGCACATTCAACATCAACAAGAGGTTTTGGCTAGTTTGAGAAAGAATTTCACCTTGACACAAAATATGATGAAGCAACAAGCAGATCAACAACATAGTGAACAAAATTTTGAGGTGGGTGACTGGGTATTTATACATTTTTAGCCTTATAAGCAAGTGTCCTTAAAGAAACAAAAAAAGGACAACAAAATTTCTCCTAAGTATTATGGCCCTTATCAAGTTCTTAAAAAAATTGGAAGTGTGGCTTACAAGCTTGAGTTACCTCATTCATCTCGCATACACCTAGTATTTCATGTTTCCTATTTAAAGAAGGTGATTGGACAAAAAAATTTAGGCCAAACAGAGCTCCCAAAAATAGATGAAGAAGGATGTGTCATTTTGGAACCAGAGAAGATCCTCCAAACACATACTAATAAGTTGAGAACCAGAGAGATTAGGAAATATCTGATCAAGTGGAAGAACCTGAGTAGTGAACATGCAACTTGGGAAGGTGAATATTTTTTACAACAACATCCATAGTTTTTCAACATTGAGGATAACATTGGTCTAAAGGGGAAGGGCATGTTACACCCCTAACCTATCACATGTATTAGGATAGGAATAGCTGACTTATGGCTTACTTATCCCTCTTTGATGTTATTTCACATTTCTCTATGCATTCATTTGGTTAGCAGGTCAGACTATGGAGTAACCATGGCCTAGATAGATTATATATAGGAGGTAGTGGGTAACTATATATCATCATATTGTGAATTCTACTCTTCATTAATCTTGTGGAGGTTTCCCCCTCGAAGTGGCTTGTCTGTTATCATATATTCTAATATATTTTAGTCATATTTGGATCTATTTTTGCTATTCTACTTTATTATTGAAGTAATTTCATTACAATATCAATCACTAAAGCAAACCAAATCCCCAATCTCATCCTTATCCATGGAAAACTCCCCAAGTCCTCCTACCTCTCTTGAGTCTATGGGTGAGGGTATTCCCTAGTTTTATACTCAAGGAGATCCCAAATTCACCAATATGTTGGATAGTAATCCAATTTCTCTTAACCATTACTTCAAAAATCAATCCATCCATATTCCATTTTACCCTCATACACAGTCTTCTAGGAATGTTTTTAGTATGCCCTTAGAAGGAATTTAAGGTTTTACTATAGCCACAATTTCCTCTCTAAAAAATACTCCCCCAACATGTTATGATACTAACACTACACAACCTTTAAATAATCCACTTATAGTAACATTTATTATTCCATCTCCAATTAGTGCCCAAGACTAAAATGTTACTGCACCTCAACCTACATTTACTCTACCTCCTACCATGATACCTCACAACATAGTGATCTCAATCCCTATAACTCTCCCACCCATCCAAAATAGCATATCTTCAAAACCCCAAACTCAACCTTTATAATAAGATCCTATCATTCAACATCCTCATTAGTACATCCCATTAACTACCTAATACATATATCCCTTTTAATCCCTTTAGACCACTTATATACCCTTAAAAGCCCCACAAAATGTGGTAGCATCCCAACTGATTATCAACACTTCAGTTGGTTACCCCTTATCACAACCCTTTTCCACTCTATTTCATACCTATAAACATCCATAACAAAATGTCTTGGGGGATTCTCCTCAATATAATACATAACTTGACCTTATGAACATCCTTATGAATAGGATGGCAAATACGGAAGACTCTACATCTAGGAAGAAAAACATGCTCACTTATAAGCAAATTTGCAATGAACCCATTAATCCAACTATCCCTATTAGACCATACCCCTTGAAATGGTATTTTCCAAAATTTATGAAATTTAAAAATAAGGAAGATCCTCATAAATACATTTGATTATTTAGACATGCTTGTTATCTTATATCCCATGACAACACTCTTCTCCTAAGAATTTTTCCCATGTTGCTAGTTGGACCAAATTTAGACTGGTATAGTTTTATCCCTCAACATTCCCTATTCTCTTTTATGCAATTATCACAAACATTTTTTGATAACTTTTTCACTAACATTGAAATAAAAGTTACCATAACTGACCTCTATGCTATTAGACAATTTTTTGATCAATCTATTCCTAATTTCTTGGCTAGATGGAGGAGTCTTATAAACCAACTTACTTTATCCCTTCCTCAACCATAAATAATTGAATTATTCATGAGATCATATCCTAAACATATATCATCAACATTACAGGTCTAATCTTTCAAGACTTTTGATGAATCCTTTTATATGGCCCACAAACTAGAAATTTGATCTTTAGAAGAAGTGAAGGTAAAGTTACATAGAAAAAACTCCAAACATGGTCCCTCCAAAGGAAATAAAAACTACCAAAACTAAAGGCATAGTTAATGTTGTGATCTTAAAATCAGCACCCCTATAGACAAAAATCCAATCCAAACCCTCTAGTACCCAAGCATAATTGAAAAATTAATTAATGCATTTTCCTCCATGATAGTACACACCCTTAGGGTAATCTTATGCTTTTTATTTAGAAAAGATATTAAAAGTGTCTATCCTCAAAATTCCTATGGTTAGACCTATTTATGACTCTCACCCTAAGCCCAATTGGTTAAAATAAAATGATTTTTTCAACTACCATCTTGTAATAGGTCATGACATCAATAAGTGTTGCTACTTCAAAGGTCTAGTCCAAAATATTATTGATCAAAAAAGCTACAATTAGATAACCTCAATTCTTTCCCAATTAGTCTATAGACATATTTCGGTGTCTATTCCCTAACCATGCCTCTACATCTAATTCTATATAGGCTAATTTGATATGTACCTCAAATGATGAGACTGATGTGATAAGTACAATCCATGATCAACTTTTACCTAAAGAGGTTGGTAGTGCTTTTAAATCATCTTCCATGACAACTAAATTCTTATATATCCTTATAGGAGATGCCTTTAAACCATCTGAATCAAGTAGAGCTATCCCCATGACTCACTCAAGCTTTTTGGATCTCATTATTTTGGATCCTCTTGAGGAAAAATTACTTAAACCCATTTAAGATAATCAACTATAAGCAAAGGATGAAAAACTATCAAGGAGGATGCTTGTTTAGACATCATGTAAGATATGCATACCAATAATTTTGTCACTATAACACCTTCATGTAGCATATCCATCCCCTCTAACTTACTCCCCCATCATAAGACTATTATGTTACCTCAACCAAAAGCAAGACCAAATCCCACATAGCTCAAGAAGAGCCAAACCTTTTAAAAAGAGAAATTAAGGGGAAGTCTTTAGGAATTGAAAATAAAAACCTTAGGGCATCATGAGGAAAATATTTACAACATCATCCCATAAATATTGAACTCCATAAAGTAGATATCAATTTTACCCCTGATCATCTTCAAAAAGGAAAGGTGCCTCTACCACCTATTCAAACATGGGCATCCATATTAGGAACTCATCCTTCAGTAAAACTAGAAATCACCATTGTGGATCCCTCTTATATAGAGAATATACCCATTAAAAATGGATATTCCCAATATAATAATTCCAGTTTGTAATCCTTTAAGTCCCTGCTAATCATGAGGTTTAGGTGTAAAGTCTTATCCCAAAGACAAAGTACTTGTTGTAGGGAATATTCAAATATCTAGTAATAAGGATCAAGGCTTGAAAACAAATTCAATATTCATGCCAATGCCTCAAAAGGTCAAAAAAATTAGCCAAGATCCATTGAAGGGGTCTTAATATAATATTATTGATCAAATTCTTCAAACTTCCCTTGTCACACTACCACCCATAAAATCTATTAACCCACATATATCAAAAACTAGCATGGTATCGAGAAAAAAAGAAATGTGTGTATCATCGAATAGTGGGACATAATACTAAATGTTTTAACACACTAAAATTTATGGTATAAAACCTGTTAGAAGAGGATAATCTTTTAATGGAATAATTTGGTCATGACTATCTTCATAATCAAACTACTAGGGTCACACCCACCTCAAGAACTATTATATTACTAGGAGAATCGAAACGAGTTTAAAATGAAGATAAAATATTTGATAGAAATCAATATCAACCCCTCATAGACCCTATAGATTTGTATGAGTTTGAAAACATAACAAATCCACCATTATTTTAGATAGACATGATTTACATAGTTACATGATCTTATACCTAGGATCATAAGACTGAAAATCCTAATAAATCTAAAGTGACTATTACAAAAATTATTGATTTTATCGCAAATAGTCCAACAATGCCCATCCCATAGCCTAAATTTTCTATTTTAGGAAAATTTTAAAATAATAATGCTTTATAATTAATATAGATATCCATCCTAAAGTACCTTTATCAACTCCCAATTTAGATGTTTTTATATGAACTTGTCCAAAAATCTCTATAACATCATGAGGCCATGATAGAATCTATGCAAGATACCAAGGTAATATCAGATGAACCCAAAAATCTATAGGATTTTATCACATCACTTCAAAATTCATCATTCATAACATTCCACATTTCTAAAATATCACCATTATAGCGTGATGACTAGGATCTGATACTATTTATCACTGCCCAAATTGATTAGACCCAAATCAAACAAGTAATGATTGATAATGGGGAAAGAATAAATATTATCTCCTCTCATGTATTTAAGCAACTATAACTACCTAAAACTATTATATCTCAATCTCTAGCCATTTTATGAGCATTTAATGATAATGTGGCCCCTACATTAGGAATGGTTGTCCTTTCCATTCAAGTAGGTATACGTACCCTCCCTAAGTTATTTTACGTAATAGAAGGGGAGTTTCAATACAACATCTTATTAGGATGTCCTTAGATATGTACTATGTAATTCATCCCCTCCAACTTATATTGATGTATTAAATTTAAACATAAGGGTAAGATCCATAATGTTAAAGCCAATCCCCATCCATTTAAAACTTGCAACCTTACCTTTCAACCAAGTGACATATTAATTCCATTTCAAAGAACAATCGCATCACCATCTAATGAAGCATCATCTAGTATAATAATCCCTATATCAGAAATTTCTATCAAGTATTCCACTAATTATATGTTTCAATAACTATCTATGGAAGAGTATTAGTTACAAACACTCAACACTCTTCCCACTCCCCAAGAATATGGGTGTCCTAACAAATAAAATGTATATTGTACCAATCTTGAGGAACTCATTCCCTTAGGTCCACCTTTATTTTGCACTCATTTAATCTATGGGGGGATTGATCATCCTTCTTCGAGTCCTAATGGCTAAACCTATGCCAAACCATTGACCTCAAACTTGTCATTCCTATATAAGCACCACTTTGCACAAACATTCCTATAACAGTGTACTTGAAAGGGTTTTGGCATAGGACACTATGAACAAGGGCAACAATAGGTCACATTATGGTATTTTATAAAACCCCATGAAAAAAACAACCTAGGTTTTAACAAAAATCCCAAAACCATACCAAAAACCACTCTTCTACCTATTTTTGAAGAAGACATTCTCACCATCCAACACCCCTTATACGATAGATGACATTATATCCATTCTTCCAAACTTTTTTTTTAATATAATTCCATCACTATAAAACCTCTTATCTATCATAGTAATGGGGAAACCAAAACCATTCCTCCCTCCTACCCAAACATGATAGGGTAGGATTTTCCCACCATCCTTATTCTATAGTGCTAGGATGATGAGTCAATCTTAACCCATTTAGGTGTAGATAAATCCCATCTATGTAAGTCTCTTATATCTAAAACCTTCATCTATTAAATTAAGCTTCTATCAACATTAACATAGGTTCTCATTAGACTCCTTGAATTATTAAGGTCATACAATCCTTAGATCCTTAGAAACACCAAGATTTCACAATGTTCCTGGTAGATCATAGTGAAGCATTCACTTGGTCATATAGTAACATGCCTAGTATTGATCCTTCTATTTTCATCCATAACATTATCACATTTCGTTATGCCAAACCTATAAAATAAAAACTTTAAAAAATGCATCCTCACATTGGACTATTGGTCAAATAAGAATTTCAACATCTCTTATCCATTAATTTTATCCATTTTATTGACTACCCAAAATGGGTATCTAATATTATACCTATCATAAAGACCATAGAAAGCTTGTGCCTTTATACTCATTTTCATGACCTTAATCTTTCTTTTCCTAAGGATTATTTCCCTCTCCCTAATATTGAGAAATTAGTGGACTTAACAACTAATCATGAAATATTATCACTTATAAATGGTTTCTTTGGGTATAATCAGATCCTTATCACACCAAAAGATCAACATAATAGTTCATTTATTACTCCTTGGGGGACCTTATGCTATCAGGTTATGCCTTTCATATTTACGATTGATGGATCCACCTATCAAAGGGACATGAATTATATCTTCCATGCTATAATACATAAAATTGTTGAAGATTATGTGGATTATCTCCTCCATAAGTCAAAACTATAAAAATCCTTTTTTAATGCTTCAATTAATTTTTGCTTGCCTAATCTAGTTTTGTGTCCTTCTCAATTCCAAAAAATGCATTTTTGGGGTTTTGACAGGTAAGATTTAGGTTTCATCATATCTATTTTAGGGATATAGGTCAATCCCACTAATATCAAATCAATTATAGGAATTCCACCCCTATCTAATCTTAAATAACTCTATAGTTTACAAGGAAAATTGTAGTCCATTCATCATTTTATCTCCCAGTTATCTGATCAATGTTAACCATTCCATCAAATCATAAGGAAAGATACTTTAATTGGGACTCTAGTTATTAGGAGGCCTTTGATTCCCTCAAATACTATCTTCTCTCACCACCAATTCTCATTCCTTATAAGGAAGGGAAACCTTTTTTTGTATATTTTAGCCACAAACCATGCCCTAGGAGCCATGTTTTCCCATTGTGATGAGTAGCATAAAGAGTAAGAGGTTTATTATATAAGTTGAACTCTCATTGAATACAAGGCATGTTATATGCATATATAAAAACTATGCATAGATCTTATCTTTATAGCTTCCAAATTATCTTCTCAGTCATAAAACCTATGTGAAAACGAACACAAAACCCCTAAAATTTGTGCATTAAAAGCCTATTCGAATTTAAAAATGGCCAAATGGTTCATGTTTTTGGCATAATTTAATCTTGAGTTTGACCACACCAATAATATGGAATAATATGAGGCTTTGATAATAGGTCTCCAAACTGCTTTAGCATTAGGTATTAAATCACTAAATATCTATGGTGATTCCTAAATTATGTTCAGTTAGATAAAATACATATATCAATGTAAAAATAACACCTTGAAAAAATATAAGACCTTGGCTAATCAATTACTAGATAATTTCAAGCATTATGTTATCTAAGCCACTTCTTGGTCAACTAACAAGTTTACAGATACCATGGACTCCTTGGCCTCACTTATCCCATCTTCATCTCATGAATATAAGTTATTTGTTCTCATCCATAATATCAATCAGCCTTATTTTACCAAAATTGATCTTCCTTCCATCCACAATATAAAGGAAAACTCATGTGATCTTTGGTATTTAAATTTTTTTGATTATTTATTGAAGGGGATTTTTCCTCCAAATTTATCAAAAAAAGGAAAATGATTTTTCCATCATCACATCACACATTTTTTCCACTAGGGGGTGTTCTCTATAAATGTGGTTTTGATGGTATCCTTCTTTTTTTTCTCCAAAATCATAAAGCTACCCTTACTATAAAAAATTCTCATAATGGGTCATGTGGCTGACATTTTAGTGGTTACACCATTACCAAGAGAATATTATGATTAGGTTATTTTGGCCCACCTTAAATCAAGATTGTTGTGAATACATTAATAAATATATAAAATGCCAATAGCATGCCAATATATCACATGTCCCTAGTCATGCATTATAAGTATCACATGACCTCTGGCCATTTTTCCTTCTAGGGCTTGATCTTATAGGTCAAATCAATCCTAAATCTTCCTAGTGCCATAGATTTGTCATTACCACCACTGAATATTTCACTAAGTGGGTAGAGGTTATTATTCTTATCTCAACCAAAGTGGACGAGATTGTGGAGTTTATTAATCAACATATTATTTATCACTTATGTGTTCCTCATAATATCATTATAGATAATGGACAATATTTTAAAAATAAAAAGGTTCAAAAAATATGTGACCCTTTTAACATTAAGATAAGCTTTTCCTCACATTACTATCCTCAAGATAATGGAAAAGCTGAGGCATCTAATAAAACTCTTGTCAAAATCCTAACTAAAGTTGTTATTGAAGCTATAAATAACTAACATATTTATGTTCCATTTACCTTATAGGCTTATCTAACTAGTATTTGAACCCCTATGAGTGCTACCCATTTCTCTCTAGTTTATGGTGCCAAAGTTGTACTTCCTCTTGAGGTTCAAATTCCTTCCCTTTGCATCTTTCTTAAAGGTATCATTTCTGAGGATGACTTCCATCAAGAATGATTAGCCCAATTTGAGATCTCAAATGAGCATTAATCGGCTGCCCTTGACCATCTCCATGTATATTAGGAATGAATAAAATGCACCTATAATAAAAATTTAAAAGAACATGAATTTAATGTTGATGACCTTGTGTTACAATGAAATCAACATGTCACTAATATGGAAAAGAGAAAATGAGAAAAATTTACTCCAAATTGGCTTGGACCATATATTATCAACTATAAATATGGATTTGGGGCATATCATTTAACCTCTCTTGATGGAAACCCAGAATGAGAACCTCTTAATGCATTACATTTTCATCCTTTCTATTATTGACAAGTCTTAATCCCCTTGGTCAACCTAATTTCTTTTCTTTTGGTTTGATAACTTACTTTTCATTCTAAAAAAAATAAATAATAAATAATGATATATAGATTCATATGGTTATCTGGCATCATGTCTACTCTCACCTTGAATATGAATACCCTAGATCTATTCATAACATGTTCTACCTTGACAAGTTCCACATATAATAGGAAGGAACCCCACATCATTATTTCCTAAAACATCTCCCTATCATCATATAAGTTCATTTTAGGAATAGGAATATCATCTTGTACAACAAAGATTTGGGAACTATTCTAGGTTACCTTAAGCTAATCCATAGGAAAATAATAACACTAGGATCAAAAAACCAAGCAAAGAAAAATATCTATCAGAAAAGGAAACTCATTCCTCAAAGGATAGTTATAAAATCTATAAAAATAGAAATAGTGTATGCTTCTACCTTGAAGGATAACTTACTCAAAAATAATCTCTCAAAATATAGACCACTATATTATAGGATGGCTATCATGCATGAAATATAGCAAGAAATCTTCCCACATTGATCAACTTTCTAGACTTCCCATATTGATTAGTCTACATGGATTGGCACAAAAGGATCCTAGGGTTAGAATTTGATTTAGGAATACAAGGTGAAAACATTTTCTTCTTAAAAAATCCACTTTTTATCAAAATCCTAAATCAAATCCCTATAAAATTCCATCTCAAACCAATAGATCCTGAACTTAGTATACCTAAAGCTGTTGGGATATTTATTAATAGTCAGTTAAGGATGCACATGTAATTATTACAAGCTATTTTTTTTGGGTTGTGGTACAATCCAATGATTATTAATAAAATATTTATGTCTCTCTATCCTAAATAAATCAAAATTACACTAATTAATTATCTAAAGTAAGATCACCACATATATCTTGACATAGTGTAAGAGTATCATAATTAGATCCATGGAATCATTTAAACTAAGAATCTAATAATCCATACGCAATATAATATAACCCATAATCACATAACATAAAGTCCATAATCCATAATCTAATCTAATCCATATTCACATAACATAAATCCATAATCTAATCTAATCTACATCCATAATCACATAATCATGATCCATAAACATTTTAATGTACATCCATAGCATTTAAATCCATAATAAATCTATCACATCATCACATCATCTAAATAGATAAATCCATAATCACATAATCTAAATACAAATCTTCCTAAACTAACTTCATGATACATAACATTTCAAACCATAATCTAATAAAATCCATAAATCACAACATATAACATCATAGTTCATAATCAAAATCATGTATACATATACACACACACACACACACTCATTTAAACTAAGAATATAATAATCCATAAGCAATATAATATAACCCATAATCACATAACATAAAATCCATAATCCATAATCTAATATAATCCATAATCACATAACATAAATCCATAATCTAATCTAATCTACATCCATAATCACATAATCATGATCCATAAACATTTTAATGTACATCCATAGCATTTAAATCTATAATAAATCTATTGCATCATCACATCATCTAAATAGATAAATCCATAATCACATAGTCTAAATACAAATCTTCCTAAACTAACTTCATGATACATAACATTTCAAACCATAATCTAATAAAATCCATAAATCACAACATATAACATCATAGTTCATAATCAAAATCATGTGTGTGTGTGTGTGTGTGTGTGTGTGTGTGTGTGTGTGTGTGTGTGTGTGTGTGTGTGTGTGTGTGTGTGTGTGTGTGTGTGTGTGTGTGTATATATATATATATATATATATATATATAAACATAAATGCTCAAATGCACATCATCTGAGTCTCAATATACAAAATAGATGGCTCTTTAGTGTTAAGCACGAAATATACTGAGAGGTGGGGGTGAATCAGTATATTATATATCTTATAAAACTTTCCCTTTATCAAATTCCACTTAATCAAACATTCAAGATATGCAATAAAAATCAAACAATAAACATCACACAAGATAGAGAGAGACACCAGATATAACGTGGAAACCCAATGTGGGAAAAACCATGGAGAACAATCTCAAGTATATTTGTGAGAACAAACCCATAGGAGCACCATATCTCTTTACCGAGTACCAACCTCAGCTACAATTTGTGAGCACCAACCCATAGGAGCTTCAAACCCCTTTGCTGAACACCAACCCAGCTACTATTCATGAGCACCAACCCCTTTGCCGAGCACCAACCCAGCAATAATTTATGAGCACCAACCCACAGGAGCACCAACCCCTTTGTGTATACCACACACCTATCTTTCAATGTTGCTATCTCAACAAATGATAGTTCAATACAACATCTATTTCCTCTCTCTCACCTTTGCTATTCTAAGCTAGATATAACAAATAAAAATCATATTCATCTCTCACAATTTCTCTTCTAAGATAGATATTACAATATCAAATCAACCTCTCTCTTCCATATTACAAATGGCTTCTCGAGCCTTTATTTATAGCTTTCCAAATGACCTTTGGCCTTCCCCCTTTGTGACCCTTCAATCCTCATGGAAAATGGCTCTAATCTTGGATGACCCTTCATATTCAAGCCTTTGAAAAGTCATGTGGTGACCCTTCATGATCAAAAACATCCTTCCCACTTTTGAACTTATCTTTGGTGACTTTTCATACTCCTCAAAGTGTCCCTTCATGAGAAATTGTGCCCTTACTCTTTTGCCTTCACTTGGTGACTCTTGGTATTCCCCAAGATGACTCTTCATGGGAAAATGTGTCCCATCCTTCTTTTGTCTTTACCTTGTGGCTCTTTGACTTCTCCATGGGCCCTTCTTTTGTCTCATATGCAACCAAAAATATATTCATTAATATTAAATAAATATTAACTCACATTAGCCAAGATATATTTATTACAAACAACATTAAATGTAATGGGGCCTTTATCACCAATAATGCTAGACCTTTGACATCAATGAAAATATTTCCAACAATCTCCCCCTTTGTCATTGATGGCAACCTCAATCTTGAAACTACCACATCTTATCACCTACACATACTGTCATTTGAAAACATACAGTAACTCCCCCTTACTATAACAACTTGTACCTGTTCCCTATACCTATTTTTTGCACATGTACCTATACCTATTATTCTCCCCCTTTGACATTAATAGCAAAGGGCCTACCTGGAGCTAACACTTAGCTCTCCCTCAACTGATGCTGAACCTCAATTGTAGGAAGTAAAGGAAATTACTCCCACTTCTTTCACATGTCTCTGAGAAGATATCTAATTGAAACATTGCCTATCCTTTGAGAATATGCAATCAAATCATTTGAATATTTCCTTCTAATTTCAAAACCTTCCGCATGAAACTTTAAGGTGTATCCTTGAACACATATTTAACTTACACTCAAAAGATTATGCTTACAAAACATTCTTAGCTTTGGTTCTACTAATATCCAAACTTAAAATACCTTTTCCATCTATCCTGGCAGTGGTTTAATTTTCAAATTGCACTATGCCACCATTGATCTTCTTTACTCTTATCTCCTGTCATATGCCTCAAACATCTGTTATCAACAAACCATGGCTAATATTTATTTCTTACATGCAAAGCTGTTTACACCAACATAAAATCTTCAGGTTGTTTCTTCTGCCATGAACATGATTGAACCTTCTTCCTGATGAATGGAACTTTGAAACTCTGATCCTTCTTCATTAAATCTACATGAGTATCCTTTTCCTTCTTTCTAAAACTGTTAGCTCTTTTTCAACATTCTAATTTCTTATGACCATAATCATTTGAAACACTGCATATGCGAGAATCATTCTAATAGCCTCAAACCTTAATACTGATGCAAAATTTTCTTCAAAAATATATTCCTTCAAAAGATATACAAATTAATCTGCCAACTCACCTTCTTGTCATGTAACATATCCAAGACCCAAAAGCATCCACCATGCTTCAATTTTTCTTAAAAGTGTCTCCTTGAAGCCTAGAAGAGACACCCCACACAATAGGGTTCTAGAAATAAATCTCAGGGGATTCCCACATCTCCTTTATTTCTTCCTTGATCTTCTGGTGTTTTTATTTTAGAATCTATTTAAGCATTTCTAACTTTTTTGACTTACTAACCTTATCATTTATGATGTTTTTCTTTTTCTCAACTTTTACAACTATCATATCTTGACAAAGCTCATGCTCAAATGTAACAAGAGATTCTGCAAAATCCTTCCTATCTGATTCTTTATCTACTATAGCAAGTAATTCATTTTCACTTTTAAACTCAACCTAATCAACCTTTACTATTTTAGGTCTCCAAAACTAAATTTGTCTTTTGTCAAATCTTTTAGAGTCTCTATATCCTTTGACATACCTTGAATATCTCTTTACTTTATTTTGACATAATCTAGCAATATGGACAACCTCATGACAACAAAAGCAAACAATATTTCTCATACCTTTTTCTTAAATGTGGCTGAGATATCCCTTTGACTCATTACTTCTACTCATATAATCTCTTTCCCTATGACCAACATGATGACAAATAAAATAATGGACATGAAAAGAATTTGAAAACTTGAAAGCATTGGACTGCCTGATTGGCTTCTTTGATTTGCTTGCAAAACTTGCATCCTTCTTTCCTTGGACTAATATTTAATGATCTTTCTCAGCGTTGAGTATAAGCTTCTCATGATTATCCTTTAAAGAACCTAACTCAACCTTCAACTTATTACACTCTTCTTTTGACATTAAAATTGAAGTTGCAACCTCTAACTGATTCTTAAGATCCTGAATAAATATCTTATTTTCTTTTACTTCTATAGCCAACTTAGAATCCAAGATACACACCTATTCTTTAAGAGCTTCAACCATAGATTTCAATTCTTGATTCTCCTTCTTTAATGCTTGGCCATCTTATGCTTTTCTTTGATCTACCTTCAAGCTGTTAAACCCTTTTTGAAGGAACCTACTCTGATACCAATTGTTAAGCACATAATATACTGAGAGGGGTGGGGTGAATCAGTATATTATATATCTTATAAAACTTTCCCTTTATCAAATTCCACTTAATCAAACATTCAAGATATGCAGTAAAACTCAAATAATAAGCATCACACAAGATAGAGAGAGACACTAGATATAACGTGGAAACCCAATGTGGGAAAAACCACAAAGAATAATCTCAAGTATATTCATGAGAACAAACCCATAGGAGCACCATACCCCTTTGCCGAGTACCAACCTCAGCTATAATTTGTGAGCACCAACCCATAGGAGCTTCAAACCCCTTTGCTGAGCACCAACCTAGCTACTATTTGTGAGCACTAACCTAACAACAATTCATGAGCACTAACCCACAGGAGCACCAACCCCTTTGTTTATACCACACACCTATCTCTCAATGTTGCTATCTCAACAAATGATAGTTAAATACAACATCTCTTTCCTCTCTCTCACCTTTGCTCTTCTAAGCTAGATATAACAAATACAAATCATATTCATCTCTCACAATTGCTCTTCTAAGCTAAATATTACAATATCAAATCAGCCTCTCTCTTCCATATTACAAATGGCTTCTCAAGCCTTTATTTATAGCTTTCCAAATGACCTTTGGTCTTCCCCCTTTGTGAACCTTCAATCCTCATGGAAAATGGCACCAATCTTGGATGACCCTTCATATTCAAGCCTTTGAAAAGTCATGTGGTGACCCTTCATGATCAAAAATGTCCTTCCCACTTTTGTCCTTATCTTTGGTGAATTTTCGTATTCCTCAAAGTGTCCCTTCATGAGAAATTGCACCCTTACTCTTTTGTCTTCACTTGGTGACTCTTGGTATTCCCCAAGATGACTCTTCATGGGAAAATGTGTCCCATCCTTCTTGTCTTTACCTCGTGGCTCTTCGACTTCTCCATGGGCCCTTCTTTTTTCTCATATGCAACCAAAAATATATTTGTTAATATTAAATAAATATTAACTCACATTAGCCAAGATATATTTATTACAAAAAAAATAAATGCAATGGGGCCTTTATCACCAATAATGCTAGACCTTTGACATCAATGACAATATTTCAAACATTTAGATAGTAAAATAAATAGAAAATTGGATACTCCATAAACTATAAACTACTTAGATGGATGCTCCCAATATCTCCACCCTATCCTCCACTCCCATCCCCTCCCCCATCTCCTCCTCTATCTCCCCTCTGATCTCTCCCTCAAGATACACTCCCTATGCTAATTTAATCTATATGTGTCTATATGGAGGACCTATCTTGTGTGCTCACATGTATAACATACCATAGAATATCTAGATGCAAATCTAATACAATTTACTCATAGTAATGCATCTCAATTTCCAAATCTTGGTACCTATCCACACTCATGTACCTACCTATCTTGTACTCAACCTAGATACCCCTACAACTATCTGATTTATGGAACCTCCATCCCCTCACTGCAGGCTATTCCTCTTCACATGGTATCTATCTCAAGCCTCAACTTACAAATCATGACTCAACCTAAGGGTGTTATAGTCTACATGTATAACATCTCACTTCATCTGCATGGTAGTGAGTGCCCCCTATGCTATAGTCACATATCCTTATAAAGAAATACACTAGGATCCCAGTGTATCCATCTTAATAATGATTCCTATCACATCTATCTCCTCTTCTCCTCCATCCTCTCCCATTTACTCCTCATCTCTTCTTCCATCCTCTTATACATCTTGTATCTCCTCATCTATTACCTTCTATTAAAGTCATACCACCCTCTCTATCCTAACAACTAGCTACCCTAACCACCACACTAATTATGTTAGGGTACACCCTACATCATCTATGTCTGCATCTATTTCCTCATCCTTGGACCCTATCAAAATGTTTATCATGTCTACCTCTAGGATTCCAATCTCTATATCATCCTATCTATAAACTTGTATGGTCCATGGCATATCATGCATAAGTCCAAACTATCTCTTCACCCTTCCAAAATGGAAAATATCTACATACTCCATCCTCCTCCCTGTCATCCACTTCTCCCTCTAAATTTATACTAGCTTTGCCTCTATCCCAAGCCATGTAAGAAATCTGATGTAGGGCCTCCAAATGATGTCATTATCTTGTGTCTCCCCAAGGACTTGATAATAGTATGCTAGGTCCTATGCCACACCATCTATGTAGGCGCATCCTAAACCTTTCCTCCATTAAAGGAAAATAACATTGTAAGTAATCTCATGTCATCGTACCCAGGTAGTAAAAATGGGTCATATTATTTTGATATGCTCATACACCCATAGCTAAGAAAGGGTCACATCTAAACCATTTATCCTCTAGGTCCTCCACCCCTATATCTCCTTATATACCTTTTATAATAAAGTTGAGGCCTAATAAAATACTATCTACTACTCTATCATGTCTATAAAAACACCTATGAGGCTCCATAAGAACTTGTCTCCACCTAAATTTGGGAGAGTATAGCATGAGATGGATATAATAATCATTATCAACACTCATATCCCATCTATATCTATATCATATAGTTGTTTTAAATCAAATATTCATACTATGAAGGTAATATATATGGTAGCTCCATCATACAATTGTGTTAATTTTATTATGTAAACTCACTCGTCCATATGTATAATAGCAACCCCATATAATGGAAGGCATATTATCCTATATATATCCTCTTATATGATGGTCATCTCTCCTGTAGGTAACCAAAAGGTCCCATTAGTCACATCCCATCACTCTATTAATGCCACCAATAGGCTTGTATTTCTATAAATGTGGTGGTAGAAATGTACTCCTCCTAAGCCCATGACCTCCATATGCACCTAATCATCATCTCTTAGATGATTGTATAACCTCTATAAAAGAGGAAATACTTGATCCTTCATCCTTATAAATGTCTACACCTATTATCATAATCCTATATAAACCTTAAACTTTCTAAAAATTTAACTTAGTTTAACACTAGACACTCTAACCTAGTTGTTTGCCTTTTTTTACAAATCTACACCGATTCATTTCTAATCCATGATGTTTCTACTAAATTTGAAATGTTTCCATTAAATTGTCATAGATTCACTATATTTATTCCAATCTAGGGTCACCATGCTTCTATAAAAACCATACATATTTCCCTACCCAATAAACCCTAAAAAAATATTAAAAACTAAAAAAACTTAAATAGAAATAAGGCCTACATCATCCTAAGACCATTTCCATCATCTAAAACCACTATTGGTTACCTCCATCACATCACACATCATAATAGTTGTCAAATTTAATATCTTTACCCACCACACACAAATATTATTAAGAAGTGTTGGCATTGATGTCAAGTTTGATGTCAATTAATGTCAATATGCATTCGGTAAAGATGTATGGTGAGTAGTTTATGATATGAGCCATGTG
Organism: Torreya grandis; assembly: GCA_037957365.1. Lineage (NCBI taxonomy): Eukaryota > Viridiplantae > Streptophyta > Pinopsida > Cupressales > Taxaceae > Torreya > Torreya grandis. The sequence continues at coordinate 302,439 of JARHVA010008574.1, read as the reverse complement.
ACAAAAGAGAATTTGAAGGAAATATAAAAAATATATATTGATAGATAATTTTAAGGCAACCTAATTATTCCTCTAATGTTGATGTCAAGACTCAAGTCAAGGTAAACATGTTTTGAGTTGAGTACAAGTTGTCTTGAGAAACCTAGTCATAACAAACATAGTCATATCATGAGCATGTGCATGATTAGCATGAAGAGGTATGTATATAGGTATTATATTACATAATTAGTATGAAAATAATTTAATATAGGTGTATAATCATTAAGGAATGTTTTAAGGTCAGTTTTTAAGCTTCAAGTGCTTGAAAAACCTAGTCATGACACTGGTCATTGCATGAAGAGACCTTGTGAGAAGGTATGAGCTTGGTGGCATGGTGAGATATATGAATATAGGAATAAGATGATATTTTAAGTTATTTTATAATGAGTATAAATCATTGGATCACTCATGATAGTCTCAGGGTGAGTCTACAAGGGAAGGACCTATAGACCTAACATGCAACTAGACTACTTCTAGACCCTATCTAACCTAATGAAGTGTCATGAGATATTATCAAGGTATATTTTGAATGTATGATTGTGTTTAATATTTTTAATATGTTTTATGAAATTTATATGATGTGTTGACAACTTGGACAATGGTTAGAAGGTTAGTTACAAGGCCTAATATGACTTGAAGGTCAAGGCCTAGAGAGCAAAGGGAGAGATGGTGGCTAAATGGAGTATTAGGATTATTTTATAGAGAAATTATGGAAAATTTAATTTTTTTGATGGTTTGATAGGTTATCCTAGGTGTTTTGACCAAGTATGAGGTCAACTTTGGCAAGAAAAGACATGAAAAGTGGTTTTGAGGTTTATTGAGTACACAAAATGAAATGTTTTCAACCTAAGGAATTTTAAGTGTTATTTGGCATGTGTAACATATAAATGGGAACCTAATATATTTATTAGACATGGATAAAGGTTATAGATAATATCTATAGGCATTAGTTTTAGAAAAAAGGGGTAGTCCATTATGAACAATCGTTAATACTAGAAATAGTGTTACCCTCTCTAAAACCCTAACACTAATCCATTATGAAATATATTGTTATAAAGTGATTATAATGGATTAAAATATATATTTAAGCTATTTAAGTTTTTATTCATATCTCTCAATCAAATATAGGTGTGATATGTTTATCTGGTGAGTGAGTAGACCCTATAAGAAAAGCCTTATTTCTTAGAGATTTATTATAGCAGTCAGAGTTGACCAAGTTAAAGTTGATAAATGGATGAAATTTTAAGATTGATACTTTTAATTTATGTCCATGGTGTTTTTTGAGTTGGTTCTATACCTTAGTTGAGCTAAACTAGTCATACAAGTTGACCTATCACTAAAAGGCCTAATGGTGCAAACAGTGAAAAAATCAAGCAAAAGTGATAAGGTGACTAGAGATGTGTTATCATAGATTAGGGATGAATAAAAATGCATGGGTAAATTTTTAAACACATTTAATACATGATCATTTTGTATATAAGTTTTGGAGGTCAGTGGCTATGATGAAAATATTGCTCATAAGTTGACCTATCTAATGTAAATGAGAGAGTGAAGGTGTAAGGTTATGAGATTGGTATGCAAGACAAATATTTCTATATACCCATTTAATCCTTATATTATATATTTTAATAATTATCTCATAATATCCAAATTCATATAAAGTCTCTAAAATTGTCTACATAGGTCTTGTAGGTCATTATCACCATGATTGTGTTTGAAGGTAAACTAACAAATCTATCTAAGCGAGTTGAAATGATGAGTTAAAGGATATTTACACTAAGTTTATGTATATAATGGAAATTATATTATTTTTTTGGAATCTAATTACCTATCTATGATTTTTATAATTTTATAAATTAGTATAATAGGTTGAAACATTAAAGCCAAAATGGCTTTTCTAGTTGAGTGAGGTCTGAGAGAGAGAAGGTCAACAAATCGGTGTATAAGACCAATAGTTTACATTAAATCTTATTATATTATCTTAGGCTATTATAATTATTTTTAAATATCATATTCATGCATTTTAAGTCCTTTATTATGTTCCTTCTGGTGTCATAAGCTCAAGATTCCATGACTATGTTTTGAGGCTAGTTGGTAGTTCTAAGTGGGCTACTTGAATAGAAGAGTTTGAGTCCTTTTACCTTGTATTGTGAATTATAAAACACATGGTTATTATATTAAGGTAATTTAGCTTATGTATGTGTTTTTTTTACATCTTTATTTGGAAAAAATATGTTTTTGCTTCAGTTGTTCGAGACATATTTTTTGGGTATGCACAGGCCTATTGTGAACGGTGTTTTGATATGTTCCTTCCATGTAAAGTGTTTAAATATTCTCCAATAATATTAAAGTGTAACATGTTCTAAATAGATCTAATGGGACTAGGTATCCATGAGACCTAAATATGAGGTAAGGCCTAATGAAGGTAGGCTAGACCTAAATGGACCCTAATAACATTTTATCCATGTCTATGAGATGTCATAATATTCATTTCATGGTTGAAATAAGAATGATAAGGGTGTTTGTTTGACTAAGAAGGATATGAACAAGAAACTTTTTTATATACTAGGAAATTTTAGGCCTATTTGTGTGAGTAGAGAACATGTGAATGAAATAGAACATTAGTAAGAAAAAGAAGGTCTTTTATACCATAAGAGGTGTTTAAAGGTACTATTATGAATTTTTGATAGAGTTTATATATATGATAATAAAGTTCATATGACCTAATCAAGTCAAGAAGAGGGTTAGGTTAGCAATGAAGGCTAGTGGACAATTTGATAGGGATAGAAGTGTGTGAAGAGCTAAATAAGGATATCATAATCTATTGCATAACAAACAAGGTTTTATAAAGGTGATCAAAGGTTTTAGGTGACTGTGTTGGTTCTAAGTCATCTAGGTTTTTGGTGCCTCCTTGAAAGTTGGTTCTTGTTAAATCCTATTTGAGTTGGTGATTAACTAGCTTGGGTTGGTGATCCATGTGAAGTGGGTGATTCACTAAATTTTATGTTTGTATTATAAGATTGTAGTATATTTGAAGATATAATTGGGGTTTGTTCCCCTTGAGGTTTTCCCACATATATGGTGTGTTGACTTGTGCAATCTTGTTTCATGATTGTATAGTTGATGGCTTATACATTAATTGATCTATATGTTGATGTCATGGTTCATGATTGTGTAAGTTAAATTGATAAGATTTTTTTTGAATAATGATTTACCCCCCACCCCCCCTCTCAGTCACTTTTATTCCAAATTTTGGTATCATTTCCTGGTCTTTTGAAGCAAGTCTAAAATCCTAAAAGAGATCCTAGAAGCAAGGATGGCTAGTCAACAAGATCAAGGTGGTTTCTCTACCAATAAGGATCCATTATTAAAAGTATCTAATTATTCCTTTTTAAATGTCAATATAAATATATATTTTATGTTTCAAGGTCATGATATTTGGCAATCAATTGTGGATGGCTATAGTTCTCCTCTTATTCCTCCAATTGATGCAATAGTTTAGAAGGCTAATGAAAATAACTCTAAGGCAATGAATGCCATTCTCTGTAACCTATCATAGGTAGAGATTGTGAAGGTGATGTACTATGTATCATCCAAATATAGATGGGATAAATTTAATACCATGTATGAAGGATACACCAAGGTGAATATGACTAGGTTACAGACCCACCAAAGATAATTTGAAAGTTTGAAGATGAAACCATTTCATCCTACCTATTGAAGGTTGATGAAGTTGTCAATGTTATTAGACGATTGGGAGAATAAGTGAAATATTATATAGTTATTCAAAATATATTGAGATCACTAACTCTTAAGTTTTATTCTAAGGTGTTTGTAGTAGAAGAGATGCAAGATTTGGATAAGCTAGAGATGGATGGGATTCATGGTATCTTGACTGCCTATGAGATGAGAAAAAATGAAGGCCTCACAAGAAGGAAGTAGATTTAAAAGTTGAGAAGAAATAAAAACCCAAGAAGGTCAAGGATGAATAATTTTTAGATGTTGATGATGATCAACTAATATCCATGTTTGCAAGTAAATTGAGGTTTGGTTTTAGTAAGTACAAGGGTAAGTTACCCTTAAAATGTATCAACTATGGAAATATTAGTAACTTTGCATTCAAGTGTCCTTACAAGGATAAACATGAGCATAATCAAGAACATGATGAACATCATGGAGATGAAAAGAAGGCCTATAAGCTTGACAAAAATAATAAGGATTTAAGGAATTATGAAGGTAGGAAAGGAACTTTAAAGAACAAGAGGAGATTAGATACTAAAGAAGATAACTCTTCTAATATAAGTGACTCATGTGCATCTGATAGTGATGATGGTAGTAATGAACCTGAACATGACAATAATGAAAACTTATTCATGGCCATAGAATTATAAAATGAGGGTTTCTCAAATTGGAAAGGCCTTATAGTTTATGTAGAGTCAGATGAAGAAAAAGTTGAAGTAAATATTGAGGTAGAATTTTTAAGTTCCCTTGAGGAGTTGAAGTTCCAATGGAGAAAGAGTCAATAAATAAAATCCTTAGTTAAATAATATGAGGATTATATTATATTTTTTGAGGAGAGATTGAGTAACACTTCTAAAGAGTGTGATGAGATCATCAGTCAAATCAAAGCACAAATAGATATAGTCAATGCAAGCCTAAAGGTTAAGAGGAAGAATGCATCGGGTATGAAGCTAAAGAGAAATATTTGAAGGATGATTTGGATCAATCATCTAGCAAGGTAAAAACCTTTGTGAAGTTTGAAAAGAGAACTAAGGATCTAGATGACATCTTGAGTAGTCAAAATATTATACGTGATAAGATAGGTCTTGCTTTCAAAGAATACCAAGAAGTGGTAGCTCAAGTCAAGGATAAGGATATTGAAGATAAGAAAGTCAACACGAAAATACCTATCAAATAACCTAATATTATGAGGTATAATAATTCATTCAATGGTTACTATTTTATATGCAGTCAATTTAATCATAGAGAAAAAGAGTCCAAGAATGAGTGCTCATGGGACTATGGAAGGAATCATAGTTCACATTAGACAAATGATATATATAAGGTGGTTTTCTATAGTTGTCATAATGTAGGAAACATTTCAAGATTCTATCCTAACAATTTTAGAAGTTCATCAAGTTAAAATAGAAGGCTTAGAGGTTGGATTTGTTTAAATACCTAGATTTAGATTAGTGTTGTTTTTTTTTATATCGGCATTGATTTGTTTTATATTGGCATCAATTTATTGGGATCATCATCGATTTCCATAATTAACATCAATCTGCTCATTTTACACTACTTAAAGTTTTTCATGCATCCAGTCCTGCTCTAAAGCCTAATCTTGTTACCTTACCACACCTATCCCATTATTTGTCATATTACATTCCATGCTTGTGGACATAGACCCCATTATTGGTCCCACATCCTGCATAAGGCATGAATTATTTTGGACATCTCCCCTCTCTGGGTTCCAAGAGTGCATCTCATATTGAGAATAATTATCTATAGGTAGCACACACACTATATAACACACTAGATATTATAGTAATCTAAACCCTATCATTTTTTCTCTTGATTTACTTTCATTTAAACCCATTTGTTTGTAGTTGTGGTAATTTATTATGTGATTTATCTCAAGGCATCTCTGCTTGTACTATCTCACACCATGTCAATGCAAAACATATACTTCATGTTATGCATTCACACTCTTAGTTATCATTTATTATCTATCCATCCCATCCATTAATCCATCTTTCAAATCCACCACCTTCTCATCATCCTACACTGGCTCCTATTTTGAGTGGCGGGGGTACCTCCTCACATAAACTTAGGGCATCAATCCTCTCTCAATTTTTGTCTTGTGGCATGTTATTACATACCAATACATAAAAATGGGAAAATGTAAACACTAAAATCATATATGTCATATATGAATTATTTTGTGTCATAAGCATTTTAGTTTATTATTTCATCCTAAATATGCTTATCCTAAAAGTCTGGCTTATTTACCATTAGGTACTCAGTAGTTATTTTTTACAAATTACCATTTTACCTTTCTAACTATCTAAATATAATTATAACCTATAAATTTGAGCCCTATAACAACCTACCCACATATAAAACCATTGATAAAAATCCCCACACTTATTATCCTAAATTACCCCATAATTGGAACAAACCAAAGTAGGTCAAAGCTAACTTTTAATAAAAAGGGTGAATCCATAATGATTCTCCCACAATTGATACTAATTATTTTGATTGACATCGATATATATATACACAAAGGTTATTCTTAAGTTCTAAGACCACAAATTTTGATCCCAAAAGGCTACTAAAGTTATCTTAAGTGAATTACAGACATTTATCCAACCCCTTGCTATTGACAAGCATTACATTCTATAGTTTCAAATATCCACCAATAGGCAAAGTATAAATTTATCCCCCATCTACTATCACCATCCTGAATCATTTGCAAGGTAAGTTTGTTACTTTTCTTATTTTATTTAATCTTCTATTCTATTTATTTCCTTTTTTACATTTTTTTTAGAATGTCCTTAACCATCCTATATCCTTCTAAATCCCACTAATATCATCCTCAAACCCCTATTCCCAATTTCACTTTTAGAATATCCTCGGTCACCCTTTAACTTTCTATTTTTAATCTGGTGTAGTTTTAATAGAACCAACACTGATTCATTTAAATTGGCATCAATTTTTTAAGATCAACATCGATCACTTTACTTTATTTTAAAATCTGAGCCATTCAATCCTAAAACTCTATCTTAGATTAGTCTAATTTGATTTTCTATTTTTCTAAACATGGAATTTACTTGTATATGATTCTACCTAAAATTTTACATTATGTAGTTAATATAAATGATCTATACATATTTCAAGTTAGCACTTTATGCCATTTTTTATTCTCCCTTAGTTGAATCCACTTTTGACCAATTATATGTTATACAAGAAGATGTGAATTCTTTTGTAGCTTATTAGGATGAATAGTTTACTTACATTAATAGTTTAAATTAATATTAATTCATAATCATTTTATTATCACATCCATATTACATCTTTATATTTTGCAATTTTAGTGTCTATTTATCTACTTAATTGTGAAAACAATGAGTTGATATCCATTTGATGAAGTTCATAACTTCTTAGGATTAGTCCCTAACCAAGAAGCTCACTTATCTATCTATTAATCCATTTTGTCAAAGTTGTCTCATTGTGTGTAGGTTATTCTTGTAAGACAAAAAATAAGTTCCCTCATTCATTATATTCAATTAGTGTACAACCATCTTCTTATCTCTAGGTATTCTTCATAAACCCTATATTTCTTTAAGTTTTTAGTAGATAATCAAATTAAAAGGAAAAAACAAAAAATACTATTACAATATTAATTGACTAAACTAATTGAAATATTGGTTTAGGTTAAAAATTGATTCCAATTGATGTATTGTTCCTTTATAATGATGAAGCTTCAACATGTATGTGTTTTAATTGTATAAGATGAATGCACGTATTCTCTAGATTAGTTAGGTATTTACTGAGAAACTCAAACTTTTGATTTGGTTGTGTGATCATCAATGATCAACTAACATTCGTTTTAAATTTTACTTAGCCACTTGTTATGTCACCTAGGTGAATCATCAACATTATATGATTAGGTCAATTTTATATGCTGACTATTCCTTGTGTTTAATTCTTGTGCCTGAGCTATTTTTAAACTTTATTTTGGCCTCTTGAATTAGCCTTTGGAATTTTACTTTGGGAGTTGCTTGAGATCTTCAATGTAAGCACCATGTGTCACAATAAAGAAGCTTGAGGAATTCATGTGCCTCTCTATAGTCTTTCTATAATATTCCACTATCCCAAGCCCAACTCACCATGATGACACCATGTGGTAGCATATCAAGATCCTAGGATTCAAAGGTTAGTCACTTAGGGAACTTCATAACTTTGTAGAGTCCCATAACCTAACTCACCATGATGATAACATGTGGCATCATCATAGGGGTCCAAGATGTGTTAGAGATAGTCAAAAACTCTATAGGGATCCATGGCCCAACTCACCATGATAATTCCATGTGGCATTATTATGGGAGACTAGGAATCATCATCATTTTATGGGGAAGTCTATTTTGTTATGAAGCCCCAATAATTACTCATCATTATGGTACCATGTTGTGACATCATGGGATCCTGAGTTATGGGGGTGATCCATGGGGAATCATCAATAGACCAGGTTTGCCAAAAGCTTGACTCACCACTGTGCTGCCAAGTGGCATTATTGCATGAGTCAAAAAGGTTTAGGTGTAGAATAGTAGATCTAACAAGTATCATCCATATGGTAAGTAAGATCGAAGGTCAAATTTGATAGATGTTTGTACATTGGTACTATGGTATATAATGAGTGAGACACTATATAATATTTATCTATGGCTATAAAATAATTGGCTAAAGCCTATTGTTTTGGTCTTGATCTCAATTATTTTGTCTGAGGGAGATCTAAACTCTTAGACCTAGTAGCATGACAATAGACGTATACTTAAGTCATAAACTTAGTCATGGATATTTTATTTGTGATAGTCTTAGAAAAAAATACATGATTGTTTTTTATTATGATTTATTTGATAAATAGTGTGTTGTGAGATCTTGTAATCATTGTTTAGTTTTTATGGACATGACATTTTAGTACTAGAACATGGGTTACTACATCAGGAGCTCTAGGTATTTCATTTTTGTAGTTTTCTAGTTTCCATATGAGGTATGATATTATCCTATCCTTATGAAAGATGAGGACAGGATGTCAACCACATCAGAATGATGATAAATTTTAGGATTGTGAACCTCCCAATAAACTTTGGCTAGTAGATATAGGACCAAAACTTATCTTGGATATGTAAAAGATGCATGATGTCCTATAAGAGATATTGATGATAGAAAAACATCAAGATTAGATGAATTATCCACAACATTCTTTGGGTGAGTAAAAATCAGTTGATAAAGAGCTATCATAGTCCTCATCATCATTTAGAGGGTGACAAAGTTGATTTGCATCACCGATGTCTACACCAAGAGAGATGAGACATAGATGAACCTCATAGGCCATCATTTTCAGACCTATTTAAGGAATTTATTAGAATTTATCCTCTTAATTTTGATGGTACTTAGAAGGGATTTTTATTAGAGGGTTTGTTAGCTAGTATGAAAGGATGTTTTATAATTTATGACTATGATACCTACAGTAAGGCCCATTTGGGGACCCATATTCTTAGATACATATCTAAGTTGTGGTGAGAATTGGAGGATTAAAAGATCTATTTGAAACCTACTTCCTTCACTTGGGAACTATTTGAGGAGTGGTTTAGAGCACACTATCTATCCCTTCATTACATTCAGAAGAATGTGGACGAGTTTCATGATCCATGACAGGGGAGTGGCATAGTTGCATAATATGAGTATATTTTTATTAAATTGATTAGATATTTATAGGGATACATAGATGAGACTATATAGGTAAACATGTATATTATAATCATGTATTTAGAGTTGGATAATTTAGCACACATTTTAGCTCCCACAACCTTGACATCCATATTAGATAAATCCTACTTGGCTAAGGAGTATTGGGTTAAGGCGTAGGAGGATTGAGAGAGATTTTAGGAAAAAATACAATCACAATGTGACTCAAAGTCACAAGCTACACAATTAGAACCTAGGGGAGGTTGGAGGGCAACCTAATCTAATTCTAGGCACCCTTACTATTAGGAGTATCAAGAGAGTAATCATTTTATACATGGATAAAATAAATACTAGTATGATAGATACTACCAAGGATAGATTGATGTTAGACCTTATGGACATCAATATATTATACCTACATGGAATTATTAATCAATACAGGTGGGACCATCAAGGTTGACAACATCAACCAATTGGATATCAACAAGATACCCCTCAGGGTTAGACTAGAGTCAAGGTGTATCTTTTATGTGAAGATCCTAGATCACTTTGCATGTGATATCCCTTTAGGATTTTTATATGGAAATAGGTAGAAGACTCCAATTTTAGAGCAAATAGTGGGAAATTTCGATTGAGGAAACATGATCTATGTAGTAGTGGATTAACACCAAGTCGACCACAAAGAAATAGTCATTAATACCATATGTATGATTAATTTAGTTTTTGTCACAATATTGTTTGATTATATAAATTTAAAATACTTTATTTCTCCTTGTATCATGGACCATTATGGGGTGGTGGCTATTAGATAGTTGGAGAAGTTGGCACTAGAGTTTTCCATAGGGGACAAGATGTTCATTAGATATTTGGTGAGTAGTTATGTTCTATATCATGGTGTCTTTATCACCATGATGGACTTGCCTATTATACCCTTAAGAACCTATGGGGTCATATTGGGAATGGATTGGATTATAGATCATACAACCTAATTGGATTTCCATGACAAGGTTATTTAGTGTGTCAATGACCTTGGAACTCCTATGGTGATATACGTGGTCAAGAGACCTATTTCCCTCTACATGATTACCATAATGTAGCTCAAATAGAGTATACAAAAGGGGATTTAGATGTGTTCTATCATAGTGAGTGATAAATTAGTGGAGTAAGAAAATACTTCTTTGGATAATCATCTCATTATTTGGGATTTCATTATTGTGCTTCTAGATGAGTTGTCAAGTATGACCCCTTTGAGACAGATTGATTTTTAGATTAACCTAGTATCAGAGTTGAGACCATATTGAAATCACCATATTAAATGACCAAATTAGAGTTGTGTGAAATAAAGATGCAACTTTAAAAACTATTAGATAAAGGCTTAATTTTTACTAGTGTGTCCCCTATAGGGAACACTGGTGTTTTATTATTTTTAAGAAACTAGTGTGTAGTTCCTAAATAATAAGGTGTTTAGAGTAAGGGGAAAATCTTGTTTAATATGTTAAAATATATATTTTTATCAAGTAATTTACATGAGAAAGATAAATAAACTTATATGAAAATGGGCTAAAAAAGATGATTCAAGACCTAGAAATTAAGATACAGGACTGGAACACTATCTAGAATCTAGATTTGGCCTTCATTTTGTGAATAGATAGGAGCACCGAAAGTAGACATGGCACCAACACTATAGTCCACATCTACCTTTGTTTTCCTAAAGATTTAATATTTTTAGGTTTTGTTTGCCACCTCAATGTGAGCCTATTTATGAAGTTTCAGAGGCTAGAAGTTGATAGAGATTGTTATAGGTCCATTTAAATCTCAAAACTCTATATTCATCTACACACATGCAAAAAATAATTGCATCAAAATAAAAAGGGAGAAAATTTGGGTTAGGAGAAGAATGATCACACAATCAAGAACCCCTATTGTCCTGATCACTGCCTACATTAACCCTTAAGTTAGGGTCTCAAATCAAATGTAGTTCTACCTTAGGGAATGTGCATAATTAACATGCATGATTGATGAAAGAATGAATCTCACCTAGGCCCTTCCTTTATCAACCATGAAAGTCTATGTGTGATGTAGAACATTGAGCTATACTATTGATTGATTTTGTATTATGTCTAATGTACCAAAGTAGTTAGTGCTAGATATAAAATTCCTTATGAAGTCCTTTATATAAGAGACTCTTTATTTCAAATTTTGAGATCTTTATTTTCATTTAGCCAACATTGGGAAAGCTAAGGATGAAGCTAATAAATGGGATAATACTCTTTAATAAAAGTAAATTGATCATTAGAACTAAAAATGGACCTAGACAAGAGTGCTAAAAATGGACACTAGTGGCACCAGCATTGTAGTAAACCCCTAATGATCTTATCTTATAATCCTGAGACTTGGGGGATGGAAAAAGGATAGAAAACTTGACCTGACTAAGGTGGAATGACTATTTAAAAGGCTTGGGATGATTGAGAATAGGCAAAAAGGTGACTTAAGCATAGAATAAGACCAAAATGAATAAAACAAAGGACATGGTTAAATGTGAATAAAACTCATATTCTCTAGTCAAAGTCTCTTATGAAAGGACTATGAAAGACATGATATATGTGGTTGTTTGACCAATATAGGGTGTATAAATTTTCCCCCTTTTATTCTAGTGAAACAATAAAATGAAGTATGAGAATAAAAGAAAGAAAATAAAATGTGTACCTAAACCTACCTGCATGGAAATAAGTGTGTTGAAAAAGGGTCCAACTCACTTCCTAGCCAAGGAGGTCGATAGAGAGATAAATAGAGCTTGGAAAAATAAGAAATACCTATAATGGATGCCTTTTATACTAAATTTGAAAGTGGAATCTATATAACATGAAGGAGGGCAATGCTTTCCCCTTGTGATGAATTTGGATGGAAATGAGAAATGCTCAGAGGCCCAAAACTAATGTCTATCCTCTATCCCAAATAAACTCATGTAATATATAATGTAAAGAATTTTTATACTATGAAGAGAAAAATCTATCATGCCCCTACTCTAAATATTTAAACTAGAACTACGAAATGCTTGGAGGCCAAAAACAAATGCCTGTCCTCTATCCCGCACAAACTCATGTAGTCTGGGTTAGAGGTAATGCTATGGAAAAACCATTGTACATGATCATATGGTCAAACCTAGTGATAACCTAGGTATAGCCAGTTGTAATATAAAACTCTGGTAAATGTACAAGAAGAGAATGACATGCCTTGCCATTATAATCTATATAATCCTAGATGATGAGAAACATGAACATTTATGCCATGCCCCTAAATATGATATGTGTGTAATGCATATGTAGAGTATAGAAATTTGTATAACCACATGTGAAATGACATATCATGCCATGCCCTATGTGAAAAACTAGAGATCAAAACACTGTGCTCTACACTATGCCTATAATCTTCTATCTGGTCTTGTAACTATGTCATGTTATATGCCATTGTATGTGTGAGATGTGTAGTAATATACATGCCCCCAAATCTAGTATCTAAATCTAAATATATATCAAAGTCACTATGAATCTATATAATTTGAACCAATGTATCTGATTAGTCTATATATCTATAAATGTAAATCACTATACATCCATATAGTATGAACCACTATATCTAAATAATCTATGTATCTATAAATTAAAGGAGTATCTCCCTAGATGTCTGGAGTAATGTTGATTGACCCATGTAGTTTGAATCACTATATATCTCAACTAATATGAGCTAAATTTGATAATCTAAATATTAGAGGTGTAAGAACCATGTTGAGTGACCCATGTAGTCTGAGTCACTATATATTTTGAATAATCTGAGTTAAACTTGATGATTTGACTACTGGAGGTGTAAGAACCATGGTTTATCAACTTATGAGAGTGGATTGGTATGCTAGGTAAGTGTAGGAATAGGAATAATAGGAATGATGCCCCTGTTTTAGGGGGAGGGATGAGATTTCATGAAAGAGGAGTTTGAGCCAAAAGTGATAACTAATGGTTTCATTATAAAAGCAAGGTTTCTATCATTTGAATTGATTGAGAATTTGTTTGATTGATTAGACTAAGTTATTTTAAATTGAAATGAGATTTTAATTGGTTAGGCTGAATTGTTTGATAGTTGAATGAGTCTTTGATTGGTTAGGAACAAATTGTATGTCTGGATATAAAATAGGTATAGATATGTGTGTGATATAGTAGGTAGATAATGTAGTAAGAGATAAGGGCTTGCATTATGTTGAAGGTATCATTTTTATAATTTCATGGAACAAAATGGTTTGTAAATTAGAGCTATGGGGTTGAATTTATAAGAAAAATGGTATTTTGCTTTGAATGAAAAAGTTGCTTAATATAGGAAAATTAAATTGATTCTTTATTCATTTGTGTTTTAACTTGGTTGAGATTTGGAGCTTTGGAGTAGCAGATATGCAAAGGAGATGAGCACCTACCATGACCTGATTTGAGTAGTTGTTAGCTTAAGTTGAGGCTGGTGGGGAGATTACCCTAGTAAGTAGTTAAAATGCATGATTTTTGCCTATTTGAAAGCCTATTTTTGATGTTTTTGAGCTTTTTTGAAGTGATTTAGGAAATTTCCACTAGTTCTAGTGCTCTTGTCTAGGTTTTAGCACTCTTTTCTAGTGTTTAGTGCTATTGTCCAAGTTTCAGCACAATTATTTAATGCTAATGTCCTTTTACAATTTTATTATCCACTGAGGCTAGTTTTCTAGGATTTTAAGTTGTTTCTTATTGTTGTGTAGCTTAGTCATTTACCTTGGTGTATTTGACTAATGTATATGAATCTTTCTAGTGTTTTTTAGGGTGAGGTATAGATGAGGGAGTTCTATAGAAGCTAAGTGATGGATACACTGAGATTTTTACCTTTGTTAGGTGATAAGAGAGCTATGATGGATAGGGTAGGGTTGGGTCATGTGTGTGAGCTAGGTACTGTGTAGTGGGATGGGTATTTAATTACCACCTTATGTGAGAGATATAATATAGACACGTGTACTTTTTTGCTTCTTACTAGAGAGCTTACTATTACTCTAGAGGATGTGTACCATATTTTACATTTGGTGGTTAGTGAATGTCAGGTGATATTGTAGGATGATATGGGTATGGATGTTATTGATCATGCATATTTGTATTTTTCTAGTTTGCCCTTAGGCATACATAGGAGAGGCAATGATAACAATGTATTATTTTTAGTTATTACATATTCAAGTGTTTCATGCATGTAGAAGTGGTTGGCCATATTGTTGGCTTCATTTTTTTTATGGATGGGAGTGGGGTATTAATTGCATACATGATGCATAAGATCATGGGACTATGCTTACCCATGTATACAGGGATATTTATAGGTTTACCCAAGAGGCATTTAGTTGGGGCATGAGTGTGGCTAATTTATTGCTTTGTTAGGATTATAAGCACATAGTGGTTATGTAGCTGATAAGATTACCGAGGGAGAGGTGGGAACCACCATATCCATTTGAAGACTAGTGGACAAGTATGTTGGCCATCCAGTCTCCTAGGATAGATCACTATAGATGAGTTTTAGATATATTGGTGGCTCAAGATATCATATGGAGGCCTTATAAAATATTCCCTAGGTAGCCC
Source organism: Torreya grandis (assembly GCA_037957365.1). Classification (NCBI taxonomy): domain Eukaryota; kingdom Viridiplantae; phylum Streptophyta; class Pinopsida; order Cupressales; family Taxaceae; genus Torreya; species Torreya grandis. The sequence goes on along the minus strand of JARHVA010008574.1, from coordinate 287,308 downwards.
AAGGATAGAGTGTACTTGTAGTAAATGATGGTTATATTTTGGATGCATAACCACTAAGTTGGGGTGTATGAGCACTTTCAATATGAGCATGTGACTAGATATTTTTGGGTACCATAGGATGTGCCCCTATAGCATGGGTGTGGGTGATAAGTGAATAAGCACTAATAAGGGGATGAACTCATGGGAGACCTACTAAGGTTGAGTTAGCACCATTACCTTTATATGCATAAGATGCAGCTATATATTTTCCTTATGTAGATGATGTTGGATGCACATAGTTATATACCACATGGTGGATGAGGCATTGATGGGATTTTTTATATCTTATTAGTGGAGGGGATGCCCCCAAGTATGAGGATCCTACATCGATCCAGATGATGGGAGGTAAGCATTGATTAACATTTAAATTGCATACAAGTTTGTGGTTATTTTAGCTTATTTTGAAAGTTTATGGCTAACATAGTGTTTGTACCAAGGTTAATTTTAGTGGAAAATATCCATTGATTGATGAATATTTAGTTTTGAAAAAATTAAATTCAACAAGTTTTTAGGCTGCAACAGTTGACCCTTTTACCTAAAATTTTGATATTTTATTTTTATAGGGGTTAGCTCACCAATAATTTACAATATTTATTCCATTATCCATAAAATTTTCCATATATATAGTAAAAATACATATTTTCCCACTCCCATAGCTCATGATATTCCCACTAAAGTGTATTTCTTTAATATATTGCAAAGATCTTGAGAGTTGATGTTGCATTCCACTGCTCAACTAATTTTAGAATTTTAATAATCAACCTTTACCAAAATGATGTCACATAAAGGAAATTTGATGCTTGATAGTAAAACATGGCATAGAGGTAGATTTACACCTAGTGGTATCGTGTCATATGATGACAATCTACCACTTAGTGGTGCTATAACACATGGCAAAAAACTATCACCTAGTTACAAGGCATCGCATGATGGAAACTTATCACCAGGTGATAATGTGATAGGGGAAATCAACATACCTCTTGATAGTAATTTTCCACATGATGAATATGTGTCATGAAATAGAAATGTGCCACATAATGACAAGGTTCCATGGGGTGGCACCTTGCCACCCAATAACACTATATTGTATGGCTACAAGTTGATGTCTGACGACGATAGGGAATTTGATCATAATAAACTACCTAGAAACAAAGCTATGGTGTTAAGAGGTAATAGAAAGGGTAAATCACCACAAAAATTACCAAAAAAATCCAAAATCATGTCTTATTTATAAATATAGGAAAGAGGGCTACGTAAATAGCAGGCACTTCAAATATAAGTAATTCTTAAACTTACTTTAAAAATACCAGTTTAATTTTTTTGACTATAGAATAATTAAAAAACTATTTCAATGAAAAAATTGACATGGATATTGACACTATTTCACTTGAAATAATTAATCCCAATAACTTCTTTCCACCTAAAGATTTTATTGATGAAATACCACCCCTAGAAGACACACCTCTGGGTATTTTAGTAGAAAACACTCCTCTCGACACATCACAAGAAACATGTAGTTATTTTCAGACACCTAATTTTGTTAAAAATTCCACTCAAAATAGTTGATAGAGGAAGAGAAGTACATGGACAATAGGAAGGTATTTTCAAGTTGACTGGGTTGTAAAATTTCTATTTATAGAACTTGTAGAAATAGAAAATGATAATGAGCCTCCAACAAAATTTAGATGTATAATTTGCAATTAGAAACTTGTAAAATATCATAGAATGCAAGTTGAATTAGACATAATTGAGAAGTATTATGGGAACATGTACATATCCATCAGGCACACAGATAGATAGATAACAAGAAGTCATAAATGGAAAAATGGAGAAGAATGCATGCATGTAAGATATGTATGAGAATCTGAAAATGATCATAAATGATAAAAACATCTTATTGAGAAAGGAGAACCATCAAAGCACAATTTATAAAAGTTATGCAGTCCAATCTTATGGCAAAATATTTACATTTCTCTAAAATTTTCCACATTTAAAAAAAGGGAAGACCCATTTATGATTTTGTAGATTACAAAAGTTTGTTTCAACATAATGGGTTTTTGGATATTCCATAGTCACATTGGTTAGATAACAATGCTTGGGAAATGGAAAAATGTCTAGCCATTGTTGAGAAGGAAGATTTAAAAGAAAGTGTTAAGAGATCATAGTTTATCTCTCTATCCATCAATGAGGTCACTGCAATTGACAACACAACATGGGTTTTCATGCATCTGTACACCTTAAAAAACTATTCAAGACAATTTCATCTTTTAGCTATCCATAGAATGGTATAAAATTATAATTTAGAAAACCTCCATAAATTGGTTGTATCCAATTTAAGAAAGAGAGCTGGGATGGATGATTATACCATAGCTAAGAATCTGTTGTGTGTTGGTGCTAATGGAACATCAGTGATGTAGGGGCATAAAAAGGGTCTTTGTGTTTGACCACAAAAAATATTTTTTCTATTTATGATTCTAATCCATTGCATAACACATAAGATGAATTTTCATTACAAAATTGTTATCACATTTAGTAGTGTCACAAAAGTGGAAGAGTTGATTCATGACTTGCATGTGTACATGTCAAACAACCCAAAAAGATTTATGGAGTTCCAAAAACTTTCAATTAGGGTGATAGATGGTAAATAAAAATTGAAAGATGTTGAAACTAGATGGATTTCTATGTATGAACTTGCCTATAGAATTTTTGAGGAATATCCATTTTTGATAGGGTTTATGTATAAATACCTTAGGGAAGTTGACAAAGAAAAAGATTTGTTGTGTAATTTTACTGATTTAGAAATACTACTCACATTATACAGTATTTTGCCAATGTTGAAACAAATCAACTATTTATTGAAACATGCCCAAGAGAGATGTATCTATATTGTAGACTTCATAAGTTTGATAAAATGTGTATGTTAATGTTTAGATATATTATACACATCAAATGAAATCTTTCACAACCTTATTTTTAAAACCTGGCAAATTTTGATAGATATTGAGAATCCAGAGAGTTATTTGAAATTCAATATACATGATCATCTTTGTGTCATGGTAAATGGCATTGAGATCCTAATACACACATGATTTAGAAGACTTGAAGTTGTGGGAGTGGAGCCTAAAGATGTACCTATGACATGTTTACTATATGACACTATTTTATCTAAAACATGAATCAAATTGAGTAAAATCTTGTGAAGTTTAGTCGCAGAGATTAGAGAACATTTTTAAAGGTATGAGTTGTTAGAAGGCATGGGAGTTTTGAATCCCATTTTTCAGAATAGTGTTAACCATCAAGAACATACCAACACACTATTTAACAAATACATGGGTACAATTGTAATGCATTTTTGTAGATATGTAGATGTGAATGGAGTTTAGATTAATGGTATTTTAAATAAATAGTTACTGATGTCTCAATCAACATAGTTTGGGATTACAATGATGAATCAATTTTAGTGTTTAAGTGATTCAAAAGAAAATGGTGTCATTACTCATCTATAGAAAAAACTTTATCTAAGTAGCATATTACAAAAAAGTATTAGTGAATATTTTAGATTATATGAACTTGTTCAAATAATGATTTTGGGTTTTGTGGAATATGAGTGAGGGTTTAGTGCATTATCCTTCATGAAGTCAAAACTAAGAAATAGATTGGATAAAAATCTAGAGACTTGCTTGAGACTATATGTTTTGCATTATTTTGTGGACAATTTTCCATATGAAAGAGTAGTGGCAACATGGAGTTATCTAGTAGAAATAAGAGGTGTGACTAATAAAGCTACCAATATAGAGGATGAGAATATAGAGACTGAATATGGCCCTGACATGGTAGATGTAAATCACACTTACGGTGAGTAAGTTTCTCGAGGATTGTTTCATCTACCCAAATTTTAATTTGATAAGTATAGTAATTACTTGTTTTCAAATATTTTTTTGTTCTTTAATCTATAAATACATTAATTTTCTATGATCTATTTCATATTTATTACAATCATGAATGTTATTCAATACGTTTGAATTGATATTTTTTTGTCCTATTAAAAATTGTGTATTTTAAATAGTAATTTTATATTTGCAATGCATGTCATTCATTAAGAAGAAATCATAATCATCATTAACATTGTATAGAGAATTTCCTTATAGAATTAATTGAAGCATACAAGTCTTATGTCTATATGTATATGCACGGTGCATCATAAGATGCCAATTATGTTGTCATTAAAACTCCCATTATTAAGATTTATTATTTTTCATTATCTTAATTATCTATAATAGTAATTTGGAGAGAAGATACATAGATATAATACATACATAATAGTGTAACAATAATTATTCTATTGCACATTTACATTAGTACCATTACACAAATATATAGGAAATATTTCCAAATTCCACCACAATCAATGCATTCAATGCAACAGGTACTAGAATAATGTAACAATGCAATCAACTATACAAATACTAGAACAATATAACATTAATAATGCATTAAAGACTAAAACCAATACAACACTTTCATTCTATGGAATATTTACTCTACAATAGGCTATTTTTCCTATAACTACTACAATTTTCAAATACTACTACCAGAAAATATTTTTTCCTATAGTTATCTTTGCATATTTCCAAATTCCACCACAAAAAAAGCATTCAATGTCATTAGTACAATATTTTAACAATGCATTCAAATATACTACTAAAACAATATAATGCTATAATAATGTATTCAATGCTATAACTACTATAAGAGTATAACAATGCATTCAACTAATAGAACTATGGTAGAACAATATAATTCCATAGAATATTTACTCTTTTTTTTCTCCATACAATATATAAGCTTGAAAAAAATAAATTTTATATATAAAATATTAAAATTATATGGCTAAGGGTATTTTAAACAATTTTAAACTATCATTTAATAAAGCATTTGTCTTTCAAACAAATAATGCATAACTTATTTTAAACAATAGAAACTATCATTTTAAATAACTGTAAACTATCAATAAATAAAACAAGTGTCTTTAAAATGAACATGGTATAAATAGTTTTAAGTAATACAAACTATCATTTTAGACAATATAACTTTAAAAAATCAACATTTTTTTGGTTGAGACTCTCTACCACCAAGTTTTCCATCCCCACCCATGGAAACCCCACTTTTTAAACATGCCTATGGAACTAAATCATCGATTATCACTCCCTCCTTCTCAAGATCATCTGTAGCAAAATTCATTTGTGCAAGAATCACCCTCTCCTCCAATGCATCCCCTATCTAAAGAATTTTAGGATCCTCATCTATTTTTTGATTTAATAGAATGCTCAAATCCATATCATGGTCCTTAATGATTTTCTTCAATGTGTTTTTCTATTTATTCAATAGAACTAACTTTTATTTCAATACAATAGCCGTGGAGATACTTTTCCATGTGTTTTTTAAATGCACATTAAGAACATGTTGTTTTTTATTCAATTTTTTGTATTTGACCTGAAATCAATAAATAATATATGTGTGAATCATATATGAATGTATTATAATAATGAAAATACATGTTATAAATAAAGAAAAATTACTATAGCTTTACCCTTCTCTACTTGAGCAATGGTAACCAGGTTGATATCTTTAGCCCATTTATTGAAATATGCTTGGGCTTCACCATTTAAGTTTTCTAACATGTTGATCAAAATGTCTAAAATCCTATCATTGTAAGCATTATACATAGAAATCCATCTACATTGAGCTTGCTTAAATAAAGAATCAATCTTGGAGGATTCATTTTGAACAAGAAAAAAAATTAATTCTTTCAGAGTGGTTATGTTAATGGGTATTTATTTCCTTGATAAGAGATTTTGCCCTTACCTCCCATTATTTTAATTCATTAAATTCATAAATAATACCCTCCTATAGATTACAAAAGAGATCATCAAAAATATATTATCCAAGGAAAAATTATTAAGGGAATCATTAGAGACATTTAAATTATCATGGGTGGGGGGGGGGAAGAGGTAATTGGGCCTAGGGAAGGGTACAATGTACTTTTTAAGTTACATTAGAAATTTGAATAAATTCATGTGGATTGAATCCACCAACCACCAATGGCCTACTTTCAATGCCAAGAAATTCTTCATCTAAATCAATCTGTTGCAAACATGTCAGTCCTTATGCACTTGGAAGATGACCAATTGAGAAAGTTGTGAAATCTAACATTTACTATGTTCCTCTTCTTTTTATAGGGAGGGATATGTTCTTTCCTCTTTTATGACACTGGGCTATTGGTGGGGGTGGTGGCATACTTCTCGATCTACTAACAGAGGTTGGATGGAATGTAAAAAACATACAATCAAAAATAATAAATTCAAAAACATAAAATATATGTAAATACAAATTGAATCTGTTAATATTATTACTTGCCTATGATGGGGTGACTACCTCATCCATTTTGAGTATCCTTTTTGAAGTTATCACTTCAGTTCCTATTATGGTCGAGGGAGTTGGCTCTTGCTAAGTTATTGTGTTTGTTGGAGAGATATTGATGGTTTGAATTACAAAATGAGTAAATTATCAACTTATTTAACTAGTAAATTATAACAAAATTCAAATCAAAAAATAAAGTTGTAATGGAAAACATTGATCGTGTTGTATGGGAGATTCCTAAATGGCAAAAATTGGAGATTAAACTACAAAAAATAAAATAGGCATAGGATGCCTCAACCTGATTATGGATCAATGAGTATGTGGATTATGGATGAGTACATAGATCTTCATAAGTGGTATGTGGATTTGTATGTGGAGCATGGGCAGTTAATAGAGAAAGAGATCTAGGGTAAGAGGCATTTTGGAGTTCAAATAGGTGCAAGGTCATCGAGTGTGAGAGTGGATTATAGGACTAGTATTGGTAGAGAGAGTGAGATTGAGATTGAGGGCATAACACCCATCTATGATTGATTGTATCTTGATATGATGTATATATTTTGAGATATATTGTTATATTCATTACATATGGTTGTTTTAGAAATGGTTTATTTGGTATTGATGTTTAAGGTTGTATATGTTTGGTAAAATGCTACATGGGATATGTGATTTGATTATTGTGTTGATAAGTGTGATGTTAGCTTTTGATTTCAAGTTGTATGTAAGTAAAAAACTTTATTTAGTTTATAATTATATGTGAGCAAAAAAAAATTTGGTTTTGTAATTGGGAAATTGTTGGGATAAATTGAGTTGGTTTGAGGTTGGTAAATTGTTTGGATGTGTTGAGTTGGTTTAATGTTGGTAAAACAAGATTTGGATTTTCAATAAGCTAGTTTTTGGCTATGGGTAGTTATTGGGAACTAGGAATGTTAGTTATTAGTATGTGGGGATGTAAGATAGCACATTGTGCATATTAATTCCCCAAGAGTGGCTAAAGAATATAAAGGATAGTTAGATCTTTAGCTCCATCATTGACCCATTAAGTGAAGCTATGAATTGATGTTGGTATGAATGTGTGTCATATCACTCTATGTTATATCACTATTTGAACCTTAATGTCCAATTGAATAAGTACCCAACTGCTCATATTGTGTAAGAATATGCTCTATATCTAATACTACCTATTGTGTACTAACTATATATGGATGTAGAGATTCTATAAAATGTAACTTTATTGTATGTGCCATGGGAACTATGTTCTATGAAGAAGATTCATCTATCCATAATCGTATACCCTATGGACTCTAATTTGATGTGTATGACTGAGCCATAGATCGAGATGGAACTGAAACCTATGATGAGGTCTCATTAAATCTTAAATATAATGGATTGCTACATGAGATAAGACCCAAAAAATCTAGCTATAGTGAATATTTTTTGTGAGCTATACTCTATGATGTGGGTTCATTTAATCTTAACCATAGTGGATTGTTATGTGAAATAGGATATGGAAAATTTGGCCATAGTGAATATTTTTTATGAGCAGTACTCTCATGTGGTACCTATGACTCTACCGTATATGTATATGGAACTAACTATGTACTCCTAAGACTACACTTCTATATGTAGGTTGATCTCACTGTACTAGTTTCTAAACCTTTTTAATAGGTGGAATAAGAAATCTCCTATGAGGCTCTATCCTAGAACTTGCATTTCTCTCATGATGAGTGACCAATTATTCCTATGAAGGAATGTCTTAGGATTACTTAGTCATGGATGAATGAGGTCTATGGTTCTATGATGAAGGAGATCTCAGTGCTTCCTATGTGAATGCTATGATGCCATTATCAACACATGTATTAATGTAATCTCTGAGTCCATAATAATCATTATCTCTATGTCCATGAACATGATGATAGTTACAAAAGGATCGATGAGACTATTTCTATAGGAGATGTGGATCTCATTGATGAGTAGAAGGCAATGTGATTAACCTCTTTTCTAATAGTGATGATAATATGAAAGATGGGCTATCCTAATCTGAATCAAACTATAATAGTGCTTTGATGTTGTTCTTTGTATTACATACTATAGGTTGTACTCTAGAGACTAGCTCTGTATTCTTAATTGATTGTTTTTTTGGTTGTGGTTTCCTATTTTGTTTAGGACATGGTGGATGTTGTGTGCTAGAAGCTATAGATATAGATATTGTTTTGAAATCTAGAGTAATTCTATCAACTGAATATACGTCAATCAAACACAATTTCTCTTCCAAAGCTATAACATTATAACACAAGTGTTTGGAGGAAGACTCTATCTGATATAATATATGCTTGAGGAGATGTTGGCTAAGCCCCTTAATAAATATATGTTGAATCTCTAAATCTATTGGTTTGTATATCAATCTTAACATAATCTTAAGATATACTCACTAACTGGCTCTAAAGAATTCTAATGTAGTGTGGCAAGTTTCTCATAAATAACATGAGGGGCCATGTTTACTATGTAATGTCTGATAAATTCCTCCTTTAAGTCATCATATGTATGCAAAGAACTAATAGGAAGTAGAAGAAAGAACCAATTATGTTCTTTCCCTAATAATGTCTATTGGAATAACTTGAGTAGAATTAAAGGACTGGCATGAGATGGTAAAGTCATCTGAAAGGCTTGAAGGTGTACGAATGGATCTCTAGTTTCATCAAAGTGAGGCAATGATGGTATCTAAAAATGCTTAGGCAATGAAGCTTTTATGAATGTCTTTAGAAGGGGATTAGCATGTAAATCATTGGCATATATCCAAGACTTATAAGCCTTGCTTTCCAAGGTAAGGAGATGTACTTGGTGTTGAAATTCACCAACTTCATGCATTAAAGATATAATCTCCTAGAATGGGACATTAATATCTTGAAGTGGTTCATTTAATCATTGAATTTGATTATTAATTTTAGTCATGAAAATGCTAAATTTAATAATTGGATCATAAAGAGGGGGTGTGCTCACTTGAACATTGGGAGTAATGATAACTTGGACCTTACTAGAGGGATGTGGGCTACCATTCTCTTTAGGTGAAAAGTGAGAACTGGGTTTTACTGTAATGAGGGTTGGCTTGGGAGATTCATTGACATCTTTAAGTTTTGGTGTATCATATTCTATTTGAGTAGATGTGATATTAGCATGAACATGTGTATTATTTGAACTATAATCATGCATAGAAGTAGAAACAACATTTGGAAGTGCATTATGTTCGAGAAAAGGAGTGAGAGAAAAGTTAGAAACATGAGATGCATTTTCTTCTTTGCTATGTGCATAATAATCATCATTGTTCCATGCATTGTCATCATTATAATATTTTTCATAATCACTCTCATTTTCATATTCATTTGCATGTTCACTATCATACTCATTATCACTTTTAGTGTAACTAGGGAGAGGTGTAAGAGAAAAATTTAATTCTTTTCTAAAATACAGTAAAGTATGATTTAAAACTGTAATATCATGAGCATCAATGTTATCCATGGATGGAGTGTATGAATTATTTTCATGTGCAATATGAGAAATAAGAGAAGAGTTTTAATTTGGATTATTTTGATAAAGTAGAGTTAAGAGCATGAGATGCATCATTTTGACATGCATTGACAATTTTATTATATTACATTTATATTGTTGTAATTTGAACATAGAAGTAGCAAACGAGAGTGAGATTAGGTTCAGATGGAAGAAAATTATCACCAATAGGAGGTTCACTTGTAAGTGCATGACTAATTTTTTCATTTGGTGAATTGTGCATAGGAGAATGAGGTGAAAATTACCTTTCCCATTTATCAAAATTATTTTCTTTAGAAGAAAGAATAAAAAATATAGGTTTGAGAGAAGAAGATGCATATATTGTGCCTCATTATCACTATCACGTATATCATCATATTATTCATTACAACAATAGCAATTATCTTCATTGTAAATGAAATCATTTTCCACATTTTTAGTCAATGTGTAATTTTGAAAATTTGTTCATTCATTATCATAATTATGGCAAAATTTTAAAAATTGATCTATGGGATGAGAGGGAAGAAGTGCCTTAGTGGCCATTTTATTTCTTTCACCAAAGAGAATATTGAAAAGTACTATTAAGTAAATAAATGCAAAAATAACTACTGACGTAGAGATTTTGATATTACTTTTGACAATCCAAACAATTTGCAAAAATTTAAAAATATTTTTCTAAAAATTATAAGGGAGGAGAACTTGGGCTGTTATGACCTACTTTGGAAATCTAGGGATTTTGGTTAGGGTTTTAGAATTTTTGAATATTATACAATAATTTTAAATTTTAAAAAGGATAAATGTATGAAAATTTATACAAAAATTAGAAATTAGAAATTAAATTTTTGCATAAAAAAACTACTAATATTGAAAATTTGAAATTATTTTTGACAAAGTAAACAATTTTCAAAAATTCCAAAATGTTTTCCTAAAATTTTCAAGGCTTGGGGTTTGAGGATCTAGTTTGGGAATCTAGGGTTTTGAGCTAAGGTTTTAGTATTTTTGAAAATTATGCCAATAATTTAAATTCTAAAAATAATTTTGAATATGATAAATTCACAAAAATTTATACAAAAATCATAAATTTGAAATTAATTTTTTACAAAAAATATGAATTAAAAACCCTAAGTGTAGTTAGGGTTTTAAGCTTATTCAAAATAAGTCAGGTTCACCAAATGTTTTATTATTTTTGGGAAACTATTGTGTAGTTCATAAATAATAAGGGGTCTGGAGTAATGGGAAAATCCATTTTAATATGGTAAAATATAGATTTGTATCAAGTAATTTACATGAGAAAGATAAATAAAATTATCTAAAGGAGTTAGAAATTGAGATACAAGACTGGGACACTATCTAGAATCTAGATCTAACCTTCATTCTATGATTGGACAAGAGCACTGAAAGTGGATAGGTATAACACTGATGTTATATTTCACCTCTACCACTATTGTCCTAGAGATCTAAGCTTTTTGGGTTTTGTTCAACACCTTAGTGTGAGGTTGTGTATGAAATTTTGGAGGCTAGAAGTTAATAGAGCTCATTGTAGGTCCATTTCAATATCAAAACTCTATATTCATCTACATATATGCAAACAACAAATGCATCAAAAGAAAAAAGGGGGAAAAACTAGGTTAGGGGAAGAATGATCACACCATCTAGAACCCTTGTTGTCCTGATTACTACCTACATTAACCCTCAAGCTAAGGTCTCAAATCAAATATAGTTTTCCCTTAGGGAACGTACATATTCAATGCACATGATAGATGCAAGAATGAGTTTCACCTATGCCCTTACTTGATTAAACATGCAAGTCTATGTGTGATGTATAATGTTGAGCTATACTATTAACTACTTTTTTATTATGTCTAATGTGACAAAGTAGTCAGTGCTAGATATAAAATGCCTTGTGAATTCCTTTATATAGGAGACTCTTTATTTAAAAATTTAAGAGCTTTATTTGCATTTGGTTGACATTAGGATAATTAAGGATGAACTTAATAAAGGGGATAAGACTCATTAAGTGAAAGAAACTAACCATTGGAACTCAAAATGGCCCTAGATAAGAGCGCTAAAAATGGACACTAGTGTCACCGATGTTGTAGTCCAACCCCAACACTCCTATCCTACAAACTTAGGACCTAGGAGGATGGAAAGAGGACAAAAAACCTAATTTGGATGAGGTGGAATGACTATTTAAAAGGCTCAAGATGACCAAGAATAGGAAAAAAGGTGACTTAGTCATAGAATAAGACCAAACGAAATAAAATAAAGGACATGGATAAATGTGAACAAAGCTCATATTCTCTAGTTGGAGTCTCCTATGAAAGGATTGTCAAAAGACATGATATGTGTGGTTGTTTGACCAATTTATAGTGTATACATTTCCCCCATTTTATTCTATGGATGTAATGAAATGAAGTACCAGAGTAAAAGAAAGAAAATAAAATGTATATCTTGAACTTACCTATGTGGAGATGAGTGTGTTGAAAAATGCCCGAACTCACTGTCTGGCCTAGGAAGTGGATGGAGAGTAGAATAGTGCCTAAATAAAGAATGAATCCTTGAAATGGATGCCCCATGTACTAAAAGTGAAAGTGGAATATGTATAATATGGATAAGGAGGGTAATGCTTGCCCCTTATGCTGAACTTGTTTGGAAATGAGAAATGCTCAGAGGCCCAAAACCAATGTCTATCCTCTACCCCACATAAGCTAATATAATCTAAAATGTAAAGAATTTGTATACTATGAAGAGTAAAATATATCATTCCCCCACACTAAATATCTGAACTAGAGTTGAGAAATGGTCAGAGGCCTAAAATAAATGTTTATCCTCTATCCCGCACAAACTCATGTAGTTTGGGTTTGGGTAATGCTATGGACCAACCACTGTATATGATCATATGGTCCAAATTGGTGATAACTTAGGTAAAACTGGGTGTAATTTGGAACTTTGGTAAATGTGCAAGATGAGAATGGCATTCCTTACCATTTTAATTTGTATAATCCTAGATGATGAAGAACATGAACATATGTGCCATGCCCCCAAATTTGGTATGTGAGTGATGCATATGTATAGTCTAGAAATTTGTATAACCATATGTGAAATGACATATTGTGCCATGCCCTATGTGCAAAATTGCAGATCAAGACATTATGTTCTACACTATGCTTGTAATCTACTATTTGGTCCTATAACTATGTTATATTATATGAAGCTATATGGGTGAGACGTGTAGTAATGTACATGCCCCCAAATATGGTATCTGAGTTTGAATCTATATAAAAGTCACTATGAATCTATATAATCTAAACCATTGTATCTAACTAGTATATATATATATATATATATATATATATATATATATATATATTGAAATCATTGTGGATCCATATAATCTAAACCATGGTATCTAAATAGTGCATGTATCTATAAACTAAAGGTGTAGTGACCCATGTAGTCTGAATCACCATATTCTCAACCAATCTAAATTGAATGTAATAATCTAAATACTAGAGGTGTAAAAACCATGCTAAGTGACCCATGTAATCTGAATCTCTATATATTTTGACCTATCTAAGCTAAAATTGATGATCTGATTATTGGAGGTGTAATAACCATGGTGTATCCACTTATGAGAGTGGATGGGTATGTTAGGAAAGTGTAGGAATAGGAATAGTAGGAATGGTGCCCCATTTTAAGGAGAGGGATGAGATATGTGATAAAGGAGGTTGAGCCAAAAGTGATGACTAGTGATGTAATGATATAATCAAGGTCAGTTTGTTGTGAGGATATTGAAAGTTTGTTTGATTGATTAGGCTGAGTTGTTTGATAGTTAAATGAGTATTTGATTATTAGGGACCAATTTATGTGTTTGGGTATAAGAGAGATATAAAGATGTGTGTGCCATAGTAGGTAGATGATGTAGTAAGAGAGTGACATTTACATGATGTTGAGGGTGTGGTTGTCAGGAATCTATGGAATAAAATGGTTTGTAAAATGAAACTATGGGGTTCTATTTATGGGAAAATGGTTTTTTACTTAAAATGAGAAAGTTGTTTGATATAGGAAAATTAGATTGATCTTCGATTAATTTATATGTTGACTAGGTTGAGATTCAGAGCTTTAAATTTAGAGATATGATTACAAGATAAACACATACCATGACCTAATTTGAGTAGTTGGCAACCCAAGTAGAGGCTGTTAGGGAGATTACCCTAGTAAGTAGCTGAAATGTGTTATCTTTTTACCTATTTGGAAGGTTGTTTTTGATATTTTTGAGCTGTTTGAAGCATTTTTAGAAATTTTACACTAGTTATAGTGCTCCTATCTAGGAGTCAGTGCTCATATCTAGTGTTCAACACTGCTATCTAGGTTTCGATGCTATTATCCAATGTTTGTGTCCTTTTGTAGTTCTAGTTTCCACTAGGGCTAGTTTTCTAAGATTTTTAGTTATTTCCTATTATTGTGTAGCTTATCTATTTTACTTGGCATGGTTGATTGACATATATACTAATTTTTGGTGTTTTCCATGGTAAGGTAAGGATGAGGGAGTTTCATATAGGCCAAGCAATGGAGACACTGAGATTATTACCTTTGTTAGCTAGTGATAGAGCTGTGATGGATAGGGTAGGGTTGGGTCATGTGTGTGACCTAGGCATTATGTACTGGGATAGGTATCTGATTAACACCTTATGTGAGAGGTGAAATATAGACACATGTACTTTTTGGATTCCAATTAGAGAGATTACTATTATTTTATTACATTTATATTGTTGTAATTTTAACATATAAGTAACAAAGGTGAGAGATATTAGGTTCACAAAGAAGGAAATTATCACCAATAAGACATTCACTTGGAAGTGCATGACTAATTTGTTCATTTGATGCATTGTGCATAAGAGAATGATGTGAAAAGTACATTTCCCATTTATCAAAATTATTTTCTTTAGAAGAAGGAATAAAAGAGATAGGTTTGAGAGAAGAAGATGCATTTATTTATGCTTCATTATCACTATCATGTATATCATCATATTCTTCATTACAACAATATTAGTTATCTTCATTGTAAATGAAATCATTTTCCACATTGTTAGCTAATGTGAAATTTTGAAAATTTGTCCGTATTTGTCATAATTATGATAAAATTTATAAAATTGATATATGGGATGAGAGGGAAGAAGTGCCTTAGTGCCATTTTATTTCTTTCACCAAAGAGATTATTGAAAAATACTATTAAGAAAATAAATTTAAAAATAGCTACTAACATAGATATTTTGAAATTACTTTTGACAATCCAAACAATTTGAAAAAATTTCAAAATATTTTTCTAAAAATTGTAAGAGAGGAGAACTTGGGGTTTTAGGACCTACTTTGGAAATCTAGGGTTTTCGGTTAGGGTTTTAGAATTTTTGAAAATTATGCAATAATTTTGAATAGGATAAATGTATGAAAATTTATACAAAAATTAGAAATTAAATTTTTACACAAAAAAACTACTAATATTAAAAATTTGAAATTATTTTTGACAAAGTAAACAATTTGCAAAAATTCCAAAATGTTTTGATAAAATTTGAAAGGAAGGAAGGCTTGGGGTTTGAGGACCTAGTTTGGGAATATAGGGTTTTAAGCTAAGGTTTTAGAATTTTTGAAAATTATGCCAATAATTTAAATTCTAGAAATAATTTTGACTATGATAAATTCACAAAAATTTATACAAAAATAAAAAATTTGAAATTAAATTTTTGCTCAAAATATGAATTAAAAACCCTAAGTGTAGTTAGGGTTTTAAGCTTATTCAAAATAAGTCAAGTTCACCAAATCTTTTATTATTTTTGGGAAACTAGTGTGTAATTCCTAAATAATAGGGGGTCTGGAGTAATGGGAAAATCTAGTTTAATATGGTAAAATATAGACTTTTATCAAGTAATTTAAATGAGAAAATTAAATAAACTTATCTAAAGGAGCTAGAAATGGAGATGCAGGACTAGGACCCTATCTAGAATCTAGATCTAGCCTCTGCTCTGTGATTGGATAGGAGAACTAAAAGTGGATAGAAGTGTCACTGGTGTTGTAATACCCCTATGCTACTTTTGTCCTAGAGATCTAATATTTTTGGGTTTTGTTCACCACCTCAGTGTGAGGCTATATATGAAATTTTAGAGGCTGAAAGTCAATAGAGCTTGTTATAGGTCCATTTCAATCTCAAAACTCTGTATTCATCTACACACATGCAAACAACAAATGCATCAAAAGTAAAAGGGGGAAAAACTAGGTTAAGGGAAGAATGATCACATGATATAGAAGCCTTTTTGTCCTAGTCACTACCTATAATAACCCTCAAGCTAAGGTCTTAGATCAAATGTAGTTCTCCCTTAAGGAACATACATAATCAATACACATAATAGATGCAAAAATAAGTTTCACCTAGGCCCTTCCTTGATCAAGCATGCAAGTCTATGTTTGATGTAGAATGTTGAGCTATACTATTGACTAATTTTTTATCATATGCCAAAGTAGTCAGTAATAGATATAAAATGCCTTGTGAAGTCCTTTATATAGGAGACTCTTTATTTAAAATTTTAAGAGCTTTATTTGCATTTGGCTGAAATTAGGAAAATTAAGGATGAAGTTAAGAAAGGGGATAAGACTCATTAAGTGAAGGAAACTGACCATTGAAACTCAAAATGGCCCTAGACAAGAGCACTAAAAATAGACACTAGTGGCACCGATGTTGTAGTCCAACCCCAACGCTCCTATCTTACAAACTTGGGACCTAGGTGGATGGAAATAGGATATAAAACCTGACCTAACTAAGGTGGATTGACTATTTAAAAGGCTGAGGATGACCAAGAATAGACAAAAATATGACTTATTCATAGAATAAGACCAAACTAAATAAAATAAAGGACATGGCTAAATGTGAACAAAGCTCATATTCTCTAGTCGGAGTCTCCTGTGAAAAGATTATGAAAATACATGATATGTGTGGTTGTTTGACCAATTTAGGGTGTATACATTTCCCCCCTTTTATTTAAGTGATGCACTTAAATGAAGTACTAGAGTAAAAGAAAGAAATAAAATACATACCTAAACCTACCTATGTGGAGATGAGTGTGCTGAAAAAGGGTCCAACTCACTTCCTGGCCAAAGAAGTGGATGGAGAGCCAAATAGTGCCTAGATAAAGAAAGAATCCTTGAAATGGATGCCCCCTATACTAGATCTAAAAGTGGAATTTGTATAACATGGAGGAGGGAAATACTTTCCCCCTATGATGAATCTGGTTGGAAATGAGAAATGCTCAGAGGATCAAAATCAATGTCTATCCTCTATCCCACATAAATTCATGTAATCTAGAATGTAAAGAATTTATATATTATGAAGAGAAAATATGTCATCCCACCACTCTAAATATTTGAACTAGAATTGAGAAATGCTCAGAGGCCTAGAACAAATGTTTGTCCTCTATCCCACATAAACTCATGTAATCTAGGTTGGGTAATGCTATGGACCAACCACTATAGATGATCGTATTGTCTAACCTAGTGACAACTTGGGTACAAGTAGGTGAAATATAAAACTCTAATAAATGTTCAAGATGAGAATGGCATGTCTTGCCATTCTAATCTGTATAATCATGGATGATGAAGAACATGAACATATGTGCCATGCCCCCAAATCTGCTATGTGAGTGATGCATATGTATATTCTAAAAATATATATAACCACATGTGAAATGACATATTATGACATGCCCTATGTGAAAAACTAGAGATCAAAACATTGTGATCTACACTATGCTTGTAAGCTGCTATTTGGTCCTATAACTATGTCATGTTATATGAAGTTGTATGTGTGAGATGTGTACTAATGTACATGCCCCCAAATATGGTATCTAAGTTTGAATCTGTATCAAAGTCACTCTAAATCCATATAATTTAAACCATTATATTTGACTAGTTTGTATATCTATAAATTGAAATCACTGTGGATCCATATAATCTGAACCATTGTATCTAAATAACACATGTATCTATAAACTAAAGGTGTATATTCCTAAATGTCTTGAGTAATACTAAGTGACCCATTAGTCTGAATCACTATATATCTCAACCAACATAAGGTAAATATGATAATCTAAATATTAGAGGTGTAAGAACCATGTTGAGTGACCCATGTAGTCTAAATCACTATATATATTGACCTATCTAAGATAAACTTGATGATCTAACTAGTGGAGGTGTAAGAACCATGGTGTATCCACTTATGAGAATGGATGGGTACGTTGGACAAGTGTAGGAATAGGAATAGTAGGAATGATGCCCCCTTTTTTGGGAGAGGGATGAGATCTGTGATAGAGGAGGTTGAGATAAAAGTGATGACTAGTGGCATAATGATAGAATCAAGGTCAATTTATTGTGAGGAGATTGAAAGTTTATTTGATTGATTAGGCTAAGTTGTTAAATAGTTGAATGAGTCTTTGATTGGTGGGACCAAGTTGTGTGTCTAGGTATAAGAGATATATAGAGATGTGTGTGCCATAGTAGTTAAATGTTGTAATAAGAGAGTGACGTTAATGTTATGTCGAGAGTGTGGTTATCATGAATTCATGGAATAAAATGGTTTGTAAAATGGAGTGATAGGGTTCTAGTTATGGGAAAAATGGTGTTTTACTTGGAATGAGAAAGTTCTTTGATATAAAAAAATTGTATTGATCCTTCATTCATTTAAGTGTTGACTAGGTTGAGATTTGAAGCTCTAACGTAGGAGATATGATGATGAGACAAGCACCTACCATGACCTGATTTGAGTAGTTTGCAACCCAGGTAGAGGATGGTGGGGAGGTTACCCTAGTAAGTAGTTGAAACATGTGATCTTTTTACCTATTTAGAAGCCTTTATTTGAGCTATTTGAAGCATTTTTAGAGAATTTCCACTAATTCCAATGCTCTTATCTAGGGTTAGCACTCATATCTAGTGTTTAATGCTGCTATCTAGATTTTGGTGTTATTGTCTAGTGCTAGTGTCCTTTTACAATGTTGTTATCCATTGGTGCTAGTTTTCTAGGATTTTGAGTTGTTTCCTATTGTTATGTAGCTTATCTATTTTCCTTGGCATGGTTTACTGACATATATACTACTTTCTAGTTTTTTTCATGGTGAGGTATGGATGAAGGAGTTTTGTAGAGGCCAAGTAATGGAGACTATCAACTAATGAGAGAGCTATGATAGATAGGGTAGGGTTGGGTCATATGTGTGACCTAGGCACTATGCAGTGAGATAGGTATTTGATTATCACCTTATGTGAGAGGTGGAATGTATACACATGTACTTTCTAGATTCTTATTGGAGAGATTACTATTAATTTGGAGGATGTGTACTATATTTTACATTTGCTAATTAGTAAACATTGAGTGATATTACAAGATGATATGCGTGTCGATGCTATTGATTATGTATCCTTGTATTTTGTTGGTGTGCCCTCAGGCATACATATGAGAGGATTTGATAGTGATGTATTATTTTTAGTTATTGTATAATTGAGTTTTCCATACCTATGAAAGTGGTTGGCCATGTTGTTAGCTTCATTTGTTGCTATGGATGGGAGTGGGGTATTGATTAAATACATGATGCATAGGATCATGTGTAGTATAGAGGTGTATGGTACTATGTTATCATTATTTAAGACTATGCTTGCCCACTTATACAAGGATATTTATAGCTTTACCTAGGAGGCATTAATTGGCCGTGTGAGTGTGGTTATTTTATAGTATTTTTAGGCTTATGAGCACATAGTGATTATTTAGTGGATAAGATTACTGAGGGAGAGGTGGGCACCTCCATATCCATTTAGAGAGTGGTGGATGAGTATTTTGGCTATCTGGTCTCTTGGGATATATCACTATAGACAAGTTTTAGATAGATTGGTGGATCAAGATGTCATATTGAGGCCCTATAGATGATTTATTGGGTGGCTTGAAGATGGAGTGTAGTTGTGGTATGTGAGGGTGAGTTGTTGGTTACATAACCACTACATTGGAGTGTATGAGTGATTTTAGTATGATTGCATGACTAGATATTTTTGGGTACCACAAGATGTGTTCCATATAGCATGGGTGTGGGTAGGGACTGCATGCGCACCAATGAGGTTAGGAGCTCATGGAAGGCTTACTAAGGCTGAGTTAACACCATTACCTTTGGATGCATGAGATGTAGCTATAGATATTATTGATGTAGATGATGTTAGATACACACAAGCATATACCATAGGGTGGATGAGGCATCGATGGTCTCTATTGTATCTTGTTGATGAAGGGGCTGCTCTTGAGTATGAGGATCCTCTAATGATCTAGATTATGGGAGGTTAGCATTGATTAAAATTGAATTGTGTACAATTTTTTTCCTATTTTAGCTTGTTTTTATAGTGTATGGCTAACATAGTGTTTGTACTCTTCTATGCAGGTAGAATGGGAGGTGCTCAAGATGAAGCACCTACTATGGGAGGAGGTGGAGATCATGGGTTTTGGGAGACCATCATTAAGTCGATACTCTAAGAGCTAACATGACATGTTCTTGATGATATGGTAGACGAGGGTTTGATAGAGTGCATTATAGTTACAACCAATGTTTATGCTCATTTATTTAATAGGGATGTTATAGCTACAACTACATATGTTAAAGTAGTGGGAGAGATAGATGAGCTAAGGGTTGAGCTAGAAAGGCATATGATGCCTCCACCTAAATATGGATTGGTAAGTATGTAGATTATGGATGAGTACATTGATATTCAAAGGTGGTATACAAATTTGTGTGAGAATCATGGGTGGTTACTAGAGTGAGAGAGCCAGTGTAAGAGGTATTTTGGAGCTTGAGGAGGTGTGGGGTCATCGAGTGATATGATAGACTATGGGACTAGTATTGGTGGAGAGAGTGAGACTAAGAGTGAGGGAATGACACCCATCCATGATTGATGGTATCTTGATATGATGTACATGATTTTAAAACATCATTATATATATATATATGGATATTGTTTTAATTTTGACTCATGTGTACTATGTTATGGGATTTGAAATGTATTATTATATTCATTGCATATGGTTGTTTGTGAAGTAATTGATTTGATATTGATGTTGAGGATGCACATGTCTGTTAAAATGTTACGTGGAATATGAAATTTGATTGTTTTATTAATAAGTGTGATGTTAACTTTTGATTTCAAATTGTAAATAAATAACTTTATTTGGTTTATAATTATATGTGAGAAAAAAATTAGTTGGTATTGTAATTGGGAAATTTTTGGGATAAATTGAGTTGGTTTGAGGTTGGTAAATTGTTTGGATGGGTTGATTTGGTTTAATGTTGGTAAAATAGGATTTGGTAGGAGCTAGATTTTTGATAAGCTAGTTTTTGGCTATGGGTAGTTATTGGGAACTAGCAATGCTAGTTTTTAGTATGTTTAGATGTAAGATGGCATGCTGTGTGTATTACTTCCTTGAGAGTGGCTCGAGAATACAAAGGCTAGCTAGACCTTTGGCTCCATCATTTCCCTACTAAGTGAAGCTATGAACTAATTTTGGTATGAATGTGTGTCATATCACTCTATGTTGTATCAATATCTAAACCATTATGGCCAACTAAACAAGTGCCCATACTGCTCATGCTATGTAGGAATATGCTTTGTATATGATATTGTTTACTATGTACTAACTATAGCTAGACATGGAGATTTTACAAAATGTAAATTTATTAGATTTGCAATAGGAACTATGTTTTGTGAAGAAGTTTCATCTATCCATAATAATATAACTTATGTCCTCTATTGTGATGTGTATGACTGAGCCATAGATTGAGCTAGAGCTCAAATCTATGATGGGGTCTCATTTCATCTTAACCATAGTAGATTGTTATGTGAGATAAGACCCAAAAAATCTATCCATAGTGAATATTTCTCATGAGTAGTACTTTTTGATGTGGGTTTGATTTAATCTTAACTGTAGTGGATTTCTATGTGAGATAGGACCCAAAAATTTTGGCCATAATGAATATTTCTCTGGAGCAGTACTCTGTTGTGGTCCCTATGACTCTATTGGATATGTTTATGAAACTAAAATATGTACTCCTCAGACTATAGTGTTATATATAGGTTTCTCTTACTATATTAGTTTCCAAACCTTATAAATAGGTGGAATAAGAGATATCCTATGAGGCTCTATCCTAAAACCCACATTTATCTCATGATGAGTGACTGATGATACCTATGAAGGAATGTCTTGGGATGACTCAGTCATGGGTGAATGCGGTTTATGGTTCCATGGTGGGGGAGATCTTGGTGCCCCTTATGTGAATGCTATGATTCCATTATCAACACATCTATTAATGCAATCCCTAAATCCATAATGATCATTATCTCTGTGTCCTCAAATACAATGATAGTTGCCAAAGGGCCAATGTGGCTATTTATGTAATAGATGTGGATCTATTCGATGAGTAGAAGGTAATGTGATTAACCTCCTATCTGGTAGTGATGATAATATGATATATGGTCTATCCTACTTTGAATCAAACTATAGTGGTGCCTTTCTACTATTTTCTATAGTGCATACTGTAGGTTATGCTTTGGAAACTGGGTCGTTATTCTTAACTGGTTATTTTTTTGATTGGAGTCTCCTATCTTGTTTAAGACATGGTGGATGGTGGATGATAGGAGATATATATACTACTATGAAATCTAGAGTAATCTGATCAATGAAATCTACCTTAATTAATCTAATTTATTTTCCAAAGCTAGAACTGTATAGTATAAGTGCTGAAAAGAAGACCCTATCTGATATAGTAGATGCTCAAAGAGAGATTATTGAACCCCTTAATAAATATATTTTGAATCCCTAAATCTATTAGTTTGTATATCAACTTTAACATGTGATTCTTGAATCATAAGATATAATCACTAACTAGCTCTAAAGTATTCTGATGTAAAGTTGCAGGTTTCTCAAATGTAACATAATGGCCCATGTTTGATATGTAATGTCTGAGAAATGCCTCTTCTAAGTCATCATATATGTGCAAGGAACCAATATGGAGTAGATGAGAGAAAAAATTATATTCTTCCCCCACTAATGTCTATTGGAATAACTTTAGTTGAATCAAAGGACTTGCATGAGATGGCAAAGCCTTTTGAAAGGCTTGAAGTTGTACAAATAGATCACTAGTTCCATCAAAATGAGGCAGTAATGGTATCTATAAATTCTTAGGAAATGAATATTTTATAAATGTATTCAAAATATGGTTACCATATAAATCATTATCATCCATCTAATAATTTTAATCCTTGTTTTCTAGGGTAAGGAGATGTACTTGGTGTTGTAATTCGCCAACTACATGCATTAAATATAGAATCTCCTGGGATGGTACATTAATATCTTGAAGTGGTTCATTTAATCATTTAATTTGGTTGCTAATTTTTGCCATGGGAATAATAAATTTATCAATTAGATTATAAAGAGGGGGTGTTCTCACTTTAACCTTGGGAGTGATGGTAACTTAGACCTTACTAGAGGGATGTGGGCTACCACTCTCTTTATGTGAAGAGTGAGAACTAGGTTATACTATAGTGAGGGGTGGCTTGGGAGATTCATTTTTATATTTATGTTTTAGTGTATCAAATTTTAATTGAGTAGAAGATGTTAAATTAGCATGAACATGTACATTATTTGAAATAGAATCATACATAGAAGTAGAAACAACATTTAGAAGTGCATTATGTTTGAGAGGAGTGATAGAAGAGTTAAAAATATGAGATGCATATTCTTCTTCACTATGTGAATAATAATCATCATTATTCCATGAATTGTAATCATTGGAATATTTATCATAATCACTTTCATTTTAATATTCATTTACATGTTCACTATCATACTCATTATTACTTTTAATGCAACAAGGGAGAGGTGTAAGAGAAGAATTTAACTCTTTTCTAATATGCAATAAAATATCATTTGAAGTTGTAATATCATGTGCATCTATTTTATCCATGGATGGAGTGTATGCATTATTTTCATGTGCAATATGAGGAATAGGAGAAGAAGAGTTTTCATCTAGACATTCTTTTGACAAAGTAGAGTTAGGAACATGAGATGTATCATTTGACCTATGCATTGTAAATTTTATTATATTGCATTTATATTGTTGTAATTTGAACATAAAAGTAGAGAGAGAGAGAGAGAGAGAGAGAGAGAGAGAGAGAGAGAGAGAGAGAGAGAGAGATATTAGGTTCATATGGAAGTAAACTATCACCACTTATAAGTTCACTTGGAAATGCATGACTAATTTGTTCATTTGGTGCATTGTGCATAAGAGAATGAGGTGAAACGTATCTTTCCCATTTATTAAAATTAGGTTATTCACAAGGAATAAAAGAGATAGGGTTGACAGAAGAATATGCATCTAATTTTACTTCACTATCACTATCACATATATCATCATATTCCTCATTACAATAATAGTTATTATCTTCACTATAAATGAAATCGTTTTCCACATTTTTAGCTAATGTGAAATTTTGAAATTTTGTCCATTCATTGTCATAATTATGCAAAAATTTTAAAAAATCAATCTATGGGATGAGAGGGAAGAAGTGCCTTAGTGGCCATTTTATTTATTTCACCAAAGAGGATATTGAAAACTACTATTAAGAAAAAATGCAAAAATAGCTATGAACATAGATATTTTGAAAATAATTTTGGTGATTTAAACAATGTTCAAAAATTCCAAAATATTTTTCTAAATATTGTATGGTAAAAAGGCTTGGGGTTTGAGGACCTGGTTTGGAAATCTAGAATTTTGAGCTAGGGTTTTAGAAATTTTGAAAATTGTGCCAATAATTTAAATTCTAAAAATTATTTTTAAAAGAATAAATGCACAAAAATTTATACAAAAATTAGAAATTAAATTTTTGCACAAGAAGACTACTAATATTGAAATTTTGAAATTATTTTTGTCAAAGTAAACCATTCACAAAAATTCCAAAATATTTTTATAAAATTTATAAGGGAGGGAGGCTTAAGGTTTGAGGACCTAGTTTGGAAATCTAGGTTTTTGAGCTAGGGTTTAGAATTTTTGAAAATTATGCCAATAATTTAAATTCTAAAAATGGTTTTAAATAGAATAAATACACAAAAACCTATATAAATATTGGAGATTTGAAATTAATTTTTACCATAAAATATGAAGGAAAAACCCTAAGTGTAACTAGGTTTTTAGGCTTGCTCGAAGTAAGTCAGGTTCACCAAGTATTTAGTTCCTAAATAATAAGTTGATTTTAATATTAGTATTTCACAATTTTAGGAATATTGGTGTATTATTC
Organism: Torreya grandis; assembly: GCA_037957365.1. Taxonomy (NCBI): domain Eukaryota; kingdom Viridiplantae; phylum Streptophyta; class Pinopsida; order Cupressales; family Taxaceae; genus Torreya; species Torreya grandis. Next base: position 261,949 of record JARHVA010008574.1, on the reverse strand, counting down.
TTAATTTAGTTAAAGGGTGTGAATAGTAAAATTAGTAAATAAATATGCAATTATTAAGCTACTAATCTATGAAATTTGATTGCAATTCAAGCTTTTCTAAAAGTAATAATGAGAGGGACAAAATCAAACTTAGCTAGAAACTGATTGATCAAATTGACATAAAGGATAGAATTGAATGTGTAGGATTGGGAAACTAACACAAACTAATATCTAAACTTCATTTTTTTATTGGATAGGAGCATTGGAACTAGATAGGAGTGGCACTGGTGTTGTATTTTACATCTACTACTATTGTCCTAAGGATCTAATCTTTTTGGGTTTTGTTTTCTAGGTCTATGTGACCCTATCTAAAATGTTTTGATAGCTAGAAGTTTGTAAATTTCCTTATAGAGCAGATTTTCTCTTCAAACCCTTTGTTCCATTGTGCTTTGATCGATTTCAAGAAAGAAGGGGGGTTAGTGTGTGTAAGTTTCATTAAATGTGGATCCACACCCCTTGTATGAGTACATAGCCTACATACCAATACTCTGAAGAGGGATCAAGGTATATGTAGTTCTCCTACTTGATGTGCTTTTTGAAATTTTTAATGAAGATGCATAATGCTAAACTAGATGTGTTTGAGGTGGCTAATAACTGGTGTAAGGATTTGAAATAGCTTTTATGTGCATTAGCTATCTATAAGTAGATAATAGGGAATATTGCCTGAGTAGTCTTACTTGTATTCTTTCTTACTTAGTGATAATTGCCAACCCTTTCCAAATCATCTTTCAATGGGCCTTTATAGGGATCTATTGGTCATGGGTTTAATGTACTCATGTTAAGCCAAAAAGGAGAAAGATGGGGAACTAGAATAAATTGACTGTTAGAGCCAGAAATGGACTTGGATGAGAGCATTGAAAATAAACATGAGTGGCACTGATGTTATAGTCCTAGTGTGGCACTATTGTCCTAAGTAGATGGGATCTAGGGGGATTGATCTATCATAGAAAGAGGAGTTTGGCTCAATTGGTATTAGGTCTTGAAGGCTATGGATGATTGGGAATTAGTTAAAAGATTCCTATGAGGGTCATGAGAGAAAGCAAGAGGGACCTAAGGGTTAGGTGTCATTAGCCATGCTTAAGTTACCAATTTTCACATTTTATATGACTATATTTACCCACCTTTATTCTAGTGATGTAACAAAGTGAAATACTAGGATAAAGGAAAAATAAAAAATGTAATTAAACTTACCTACAAAGGGTGAAGCTCATGAAGCTGTGTGATGTTGGGTGTGCATAGAGAACACACTGTTAAGTGTAAATCTACAATAAAAACAAAGAGTATATTAGATTTTACTAGATAAGCTATATCTAAAATAAGAACATACAAGGTTGGGTAAGAGAGAGAGAGAAAGAGAAAGGAACAAATACACCTCACTAGGTATGTAGACCAACACAAAACCTATTATGATGTTGAGTGATGTTGAGTAATGTTGAGTAACATTGGATGATGTTGTACCAAGACTAATATCATGAATGGACTTGAATACTCAATTCCTAAAGAGTGGCTCAAGAATGCGAAGGCTAGCCCTTTAGCTCCATCATCACTGACTAAGTGAATTTAGGTGGTCATGTATGTGTTGGTTAATCTTTAGACTATGAGTCCAATCACTCTGAATAGGGGGCTCAAGAATACAAATTCTAACTAGTCCTTTGGCTCTATCATTGCCCCATGAAGTGAAGTTATGAACTAATACTAATATGAAATGTATGTTGTATGAGATGGCTCTTGAAGCCCATATATGTAATATGTTATAGTAATGTGAGCATGGATATAAAAATTCATGTTGGAAACTAGGCCACTCTTGGCCACTTTGAATGATGGATATTAGGCTTGTATGAAAGCCACTCTAAACTGGTGCATTAGGCTTGTATGAAATCCACATAGGAACTCAAGAATGTGGAAGCTAGGCTTATATGAAAGCCATTCCAAAATGATGCCAACCACCTATAGATGGAATAAGGCATGCAACTATTGAGAATGCTTGGGTAATGATGAAATAAAAAAGAAAAGAAACAAATGTGCCATGTACATTTCCCCTAATCATTGGTGTCTAAAATGTGGTATTAATCTAGAAGTCATATCAACTACCGTACCTAGAATTGGAAGTGAGAGACATCATGCCGTGCATGATTCCCACTATATCTAAATTCTCTTTGTGAAAATTTACTAAAAAATTCTAATTTTGAATTATTATAGCTATGAAAAACTATATATAAACCTACTTTTATACATGCTTTTGGAAATTTTGGTTTTTTTACTATTTGGATAGGAGTGCCAAAAGTGGACACTAATGGCATCAATGTTGTAATCCAAGTTGGGTGTTATTATCTTAAGCTAAATCTGGTAACTATTCTTATATTCTCACTATCTACCTAGTCTGTTATAACTATTTTAATGTCTGGTTATTATTTTGGGTGTTCTGAATGCTAGATTTTTTATTGTTAAGAGCTCTAATCTCTATAACAAATTCCCTGTTTGTTAACCCATCTTTTGAGGGTAGGAATTAAGAACATGAAATGACTTCCCTTAGAATAAAGAGTCCTACAAGTGTGTACATGATATGAAAATGATAACCAACAAGATATCTCAATATATAACATGGTTTGTAATGGAAATTGTTAGATCAACATGGATATGCCAAGATAGATATAACAATGTAGTAACATGTGCAATGTATTGAAACGGAATTGGAATTCTAGTTAGTTGTTAGTTGGAGGTATGGAGCATGATGTCCATCATGGCATCTAAGAAATCAAGATAATCCATGATGTGGATAATGGAATTATAAACAATGAGAAGCAAACAAGCAACAAGTACACAAGGCAAGAAGCAAGAATCATATAAGGGTGGCCAAGGGTCCAAGTAAATAAGGGACATGGGCACATGTCACTCAAATTATAAAGAAATAATATAAGACATGTTAAAATTCTACTTACACATATAATTAAAATAAGCAAGGTTGGCATGGAAGCCACAATCACATAAAAGATTACATGCACAGGACAATGGCAAATGTCCTAAGGCACACACAAGCCATAAAAACAAAGGACATTGGTAAATGACCTAAGGCACATAAAAGAGACAAATATGAATTGAGTAATTTAATCACATTAAGCTATGCTAAGCAAGAAAATAAAGTGTGTAATAACTAGAAATACAATCACATCTAACTAATCAAAGTAATGGGGAAAGTATGCAAGACATGTTAGTATAAGACTAGTTATATTCTAATAAATACACAAGTGATATATACTAGTGAGATGTTGATATAGTACTCTATGTAAGCTAGTAAATAATTTAAATCAACATGAAAACTAGAGTGTGTGGTATAGGAATGACATAACCTAGATGGTGTAGTCATATAGAAGATGCCCCCAGTGGGTATGTATATTTATGTGTGTCTCAATATAGAAGTAGGATTCCCCCTTAATGGGTAGTGTGAAGCAATTAGATAGATATATGTCATTGCACACACTCAAAATAAATCAAGTCAAGCATGGTAATGTAGATAAATTGACAAATAGTAGCATAGAATAGCAACCGTAAGTCTAGCATGATAGTAGAAATGTAAAGCATGGATGATGCACACAATCAAAATGTTTTTGGTGTTTTTTAGTTATTTGCATGTTTTTTTAGTTTGAAATATTTTAATTTTATTTATTTTTAAATATTTGAATGTTTTTGAAATTTTGATATAAGCTATGTATAATCAAGTATAAGAAACTATGTATAGGTAATTTTGAAAAATTATGTACAATACAATGTGTGAAATGAAATGCTAGACATGGAATCTATGTAGATGCATAATATTCATTATATTTTTGAGTTTATTTCCTTCAATTGAGGCTAGACTATACACTTTAGGGATAATATTTTTGGTAATAATATATGGACCTAGCCAATTTGGTTTAAATTTTACTTTAGTTTCTTCTTTGGCATTGACATTATGAAGATTTTTTTTGAGAATGAGATTATTAACTTTAAATTCTTCTGAGTGAACTCATTTATTCTAAGATCATTGTATATGTTGTTGGTATATTTTGAGATGTTTTGTTGCTTGAATGTGTCTATGGTCTAATTTTTTGAGCTAGTGTTGATGCTTTTCATGATACTAGTCATTAGTGATAATATCTTTGAGGGAGACATGAAGAGATGGGATTTCTAATTCCAATGGTAAAACTGCTTCTATTCCATACACAAGTGAATAAGGAGTGCCTCTTGTGGGCATGTAGATACATGTGTGATATGCCCACAATGCAAAGACTAGTTGATTGTGCCAATCATCTCCAAATTTGGTCACTTTTTTACTCAAAATGTTGTTAATGGTTTTATTTGTGGCTTCTACTTAACCATTTCCTTATGGATAATATGGAGTGGAGAATGTATGTTTAATCTTATATTTTGTGCAAAATTTCTTGATATTTTTTTATTGAATGATGTTTCATTATTAAAATTGATGGCTATAGGGCAAGTTGAAGTGTGAAATAATGTGAGTTATGAGAAAGCTTCAAATGTCGTCACCTATAGTATATTGAAGTGGAATGGCTTCTACCCACTTGGTAAATTATTCTATAGATATGATTATGAATTTATGTCCATTGGTAGATTTAGGGTTAATTTTTCCAATAAGATCAAATCCCCATAACATGAATGGCAATGGAGAGATAAGAGGCTATAGTTATTGTGATGGTGCATGCTCTAAGTTACCATGTCATTGACATTTATTACATAGTTTTGTATATTATTAACATTCATCTTTCATGGTGGGATAGTAGTACCCTTATCAAAGAAATTTGTGTGACATAGCTTTTCCACTAAAGTGGCCACCACACTCACTATTGTGTATCTATGTAAGAGAAATTTTGGCTTCTATTGATGTCAAACATCAAAGAAATTATCTATCTAAGGAACATTTGAAAATTTCTCCACTAATGATTACATAATGGAGTGATTGTTTATGTAACTTGCACTTCTAATTTTGAGAAATAGCATCTGGTGTAATAGATTAGTTTATAAAGTTAAAGATATCAGAGAACCATTTTGGATTTGTGGAACTATGTATAATGGCTAAAATGGATAGTATAATAAAATCCATATTAGATATTGATGGTGATTATAATAGTTTAATTATGAAAATAGTGTGATCACCATTAATGTTGATATGAATTAAAGATGTGGAACTTTCCATTACATCTACATGTCAGTTGTCTTTTCTTGGTATACTTTTTATAGAAAAGTAGTTGATCTGTGATGATAAATATTGTACCATGTTTCGGTATGGGATAAGATGTTCTTCTTTTATTTGATATATGCCATTGACTTGGTTAAACACAAGCTAGGAATCACCAAAGACTTGAATATATCTAATATGGAGAGATTGAGTGGCAAATAGACCTAAAATAAGTGCTTCATATTTTGTGGTGTTGTTGGTGTAGGAGAAACTTAATCAATATGCAATAGGAACTATATGACCAGAAGGGTGGACAAAGATAATTCCTACCCTTACACTAGATGCACATCAAAAACCACTGAATACCATGGTATAAATATCAAAATGAGTAGAATAGGTAGTGAAATTATCTTTAAATGTGTCACTAATAGGATTAATGTCTAGGAGTGGTGTGGCTACCAAATGGTCTAAAATGATTTGGCCCTTTATTGATTTTTGGAGAACTATTTTTAAGTCAAACTCTGGTAATAACATGACCCATTTTTCCATGTGATTTGAGAGATTTGGTTTTACCATGATAAACTTTAATGGATATGCTTTTATGATAACTTGAGTTTTAATATTTACCATGTAATGTTGGAGTTTTTGTGTGGAAAAAACTAGTGCTAAACATAAATTTTCTATTGTGGAGTAATTTTTTTCATAATCAACTAATGTGTGATTGATATAATAAACTACTTGTTCAGTGTGTTGATCATTGTTCTATGTTAAGAGCGATCCTAATGCATGGTCTATTGATAAGATATATCGTAGGAAAGGCCTGTTAGGGATAGGTGCTACTAAGATAGGTGGGTTGAGAAGATATTTCTTGATTTTATCAAAGCTTTTTTGACATGCTTGGTTCAAGACAAACTTTGTATCTTTCTTTAGTAATCAAGTGAATGACTATGTTTTATTATCAATTTGAGCTTCAAAATGGTAGATTGCTTGGATCTTGCCCTATAGGGATCAAATCTAATTTAAGTTCATAAGGGTGGCATGTTGATGATTGCTTGAACTTTATTATGGTCAGCCTATATTCCACATTGGGAAATAATGAAACCTAAGAGTTTGTCTAATGAAACTCCAAACACACACTTCTTTGGGTTCAATCAGGCATTACATTGTTTGAGTCTTTGAAAGATCTTTCATAAATCAGTAGGTTGATGTTGTAATTTTTTGGATTTATCTAAGATATCATTGACATAATCCTTGATAGTATGGTGAATCAAATCATGAAATATATGTGTCATGGTAGGCTGGTATGTGGCTCTGGCATTTTTTGATCTGAAAGGCATGACAATGTAACAAAGTTTACCTGAAGGTGTTGTAAAATATGTTTTCTCTTGATCTTTGTTATCAATTTTAATTTGGTTGTATCCTATAAATCCTTCTATAAATGATAACATTTCATATCTAGTTGTGGAATCAACGATCATGTCAATGTTAGGTAAAGGAAAATCATCTTTTGGGCATACTTTATTTAAATCATGTGAATTAGAAAAACACCAAATTTGTCCATTGGGTTTGACCATGGGGACTATATTGGAAACCTATTCAAAGTGTGATAATGGTCTAATGAAGCTAGTATCTAAGAGGTGTTGGATCTCATCTTTGACTAAGAGGGCCACCTTAGGCTGTATTTTGTAATTTTCTTGTTTAACAAGTTTAGCATCTAGGTATAAATGAATATAATGAACTTATATGGATGTATCAATTCCTATCATATTAGAGTAATAATAAGCAAATATTTATATAAAAGTTGTTAAGGTTGGATGAATATCTATATCCTCTTCCTTTTATAGGTTAGCAATTAATAAAATAATGTGGGGATCCTAATCAATTCCAATATTGAAATTAATTATTTCTTCATTAGTCAGTGTGGAATGATCTAGTGTGTAGGGAGTGGTAGGAATAGTATCATCTAAATCAATTGGTATGTCTTGTGGAGAATCTAAAATTTTGTCAAAGTATGGACCCTAAATATTAACTTGTAAATAAGTAGATTAATAACTGCATATTTATTTACTAATATTACTACTCAAACCATTTAAATAAATTAGGAATAATACACCAATATTACCAAAATTTTAAATATTGAAGTATGTGTGGTTTCTTGACCAAATTGTTAAATATTAAATTATTCAGTGATTTCCTTGTTGTGCTTCTAGATGAGTTGTCAGGTATTCCCCCTTTGAGAGAGATTGATTTTTAGATTAACCTAGTATCAAGGTTAAGCCCATTTTGAAAGCACCATATTAGATGAACAAATTAGATTTTTCTAATATCAAAATGCAACTTGAGAAACTATTAGATAAAGGCTTAATTTTTACTAGTGTGTCCCCCATGGGGAACACCAGTCATCTTTGTGAAGAAAAAGGATGGGTCTCTTTGTTTGTGAATTGCTGCTAGTTGAACAAGGCAATGATTAAAAATCATTATCCCTTACCCAATATTGATGTTTTTTTTGACTTGATTCAGGGATAAAATATGTTCTCCAAGATATAATTTAAATCTAGATATCATTAGTTACATATTATGGAGGTAGATATCCATAAAACTACATTTCAAATGTGGTATGGGCATTATGAGTTTAAAAATGTATCATTCAATTTGATCAATGCCCCATCAGTGTTCATGAGCCTCATGAATGGATTATTTTTTCACTTAATTGGACCATTTCATGTTGATATTTATTGATGACATATTGATTTATTCACAAAATGAGGAAGAGCATAAAGGCCATTTGAGATGGGTCCTATAGGATTTGAGAGAAAATCAGTTGTTTGGAAACTTGGAGAAGTGTGATTTTGAATAATTAGAGGTGAAATAACTTTGTCACATCATATTATGGAGGGTATCTTAGTAGACCCCTATAATATTCATGCTATTGTGTTATGGATGACACCCATAAACATGGTAAAGGTTCATAGCTTTATGGGTTTAGTAAGCTATTATCGTTGCTTTATGGAGAATTTTTATTTCATTGAGAATCCAATTAATTGAATTTAGAGGATTGGAAATAATTTTTTATAGTCATAGGATTATGATGAAGCCTTACAGTTTCTAAGGGAATAACTCACTAGTGCTCTTATTTTAGTTGTTAAAAATCCTATGGAGGAGTTCTTTATTTGCATTGATACATATAAGGTAGGGTTTGTTAGGATATTGATGGTAAGTGTTGTCATTAATTTCTAAGAGGCATTATTAATGACAAATTGGTCTATCAGATCAAAGGATGAGTGAGAAAGTTAGACATTTCTTCATGTGCTTTAAAGGGTTCTCAAATGGTGCATCATGAGCTTGAGAGGAAATTTATTATGTTAATAAGATCATGTAGAATTTACATGTGGATATGAGACTTTTTGATATGTTGATTAAGTTTTCTAATAAGGTTTTCCAAGCATTATTTCATTTATTAAGTCTCTATTCTTTATGAACAATTGCTAAGAAGGTAAGAAAGTTTTTATGTGCAAAAAGGTTAGTCTTGAACCCAATATGAAAGATATTTATTGTATAAGATAAATAAGGTGGTGGATGGTTAGTATGATTATTTTGGGTTTCATATAACTCCTTTAGGCTTCTGAGGATGTGTTTGGTTAGACTTGACTATTTGTGGGTTCCACAAAAAAGTGCTTCTTAACAATGTTTGTATTTTTGACAAAAATTTGTAAAAGTGACCAAGGAAAAAATGGGTGAGATTAATTTCATGAATTTAATAAAAAATTAATGAAAATTTTTAGGAATATTAATTTCTCTATTTCAAATATCTAGGCCCTTAAAGTTTCCTAGTCAATATGAATGAAAGGGTGCCATGAGTGAGAAAAACCAATTAGAGTGAGAAGTGGAATTGGAAGGCCTAATCAGTGAGTAGGGATGAATATGAAGTATTGATAATGTTTTATGGGTAATATAAGAGGTCTTAAATTATTTATATAATAATTTACATGAGTTTAATTAATATTGTGCTTCATTGTGTTCATCTAGGCATATGTGGTCTTGTGACAAATTTATGTTGACTAGGTAGATTGATTGCATCATAATTTATGCATATGTATGAGTCATATGAATATGTTTATATGGGTGTGTTAATACTTTTAAATATTTTATATGGTATAAGTTTCAAGTATTAAGTATGTGTGGTCAAAATTTATGACAGTGAAAAGTTGGCAGATTTTGTTGGTTTTTATACTTAGCCAAATTTGCATGATCTAGTGAACCAGTTAGTAGTGTTTTGATCATATATTTTGATGAAGGTTGAATATAAGGAGTAAATAAAAATAAATGTTTTATAATACTCATATTGGGTTCCATAAAATTAAATTTAATGTCTTTAATGTTTGTAAATATTCAAATATGGTTGACCCAAGTTTACTATTGTTGACTATGTTTTTTCCTGAATAAACTAGAGTGCAAAGAAGTGATTATAGAAGACAATGTATTTATCAGATATTTTTGTTATAAAAATAAAATATGAATTATAATCCATATATATATAACCATAAAATTTATTTTGGGTCTTTAAATTTAGTAAAAATGAAGTTATTGCATATCAAAGTTGATTGTTATTGATTGTATTTATTACAGATCTGAGTGGGCTTCTTAAAGAAGTGTTTATGAGCCTTAGGTGGATAAATTAAGGTGAATTATGGTTAGGATGATTTTATTTAGGTATTAATATTTACATCCATATGTTTATTATACATCTAAATTCTATATTCAGTTATTTTGAGCCTTTTTGGTGAAGATAATGTTTTTGGGTTAGTTAAGCCTAATAGGTCTTTAAGACCTAATGGAGGTTCCTAAGGTGAGTGAATGTTTCAGAAGTATGTAGTGATGGATATTATCTCTTGAGGGTGTATTAATGGTATCATTAAATTTATTCATTTTATTTTAATTTTTATTGTGTTTCTACTTGGCTCATTGTAGTGTTGAAAAGATGAATATGTCTTTAAGAGACCCAAAAGGGCCACTTCGGCCTAATAGAAAGGTATGGTTACTTAAGGGTGAGATCTAAAGTATTTTGGACGACCTATGGAAGTGATTTTGATCTTTTTATAAGTGGTTTAAAATCCTTAAATGGTTAATAAATTTCTCTTGGCTGAGCAAGAAGATGGTGATCTTGAAGATTCTTCAAAAGAGCAAATTCAAAGGTGAAGGTTAGACTATGTGTGGGATTTGAGCCCTTTGAAGCATGACCGACATAATGGATGGATATTGAATGTATGATTCGTGTATCTAATGATATTTTGAGTTGATCCATGTTTTTTTTAATATATATTGTCTAACCATGAAAGTTTTTTGTATATATACAAGAAGTTTAATCCCCTTTTGGGTATGAAGTGAGACATGCAAGTAAGTGAGTGAGTGCGGTCGAGTGATTGTGAAAATGGAAGAGTGGAGAGAATAATATATTGGTTTTAAGAGATTAAATAGGGGATGAAATGGATCATAATAATAAATATGTTTTTTCAGGTCTTATGGCCATACTAAAGGTAATGTGCATCTTTTGAATGGATTCAAGCTCATATGTGTTGTGTATGAGAATTGTTTGTCTAGAGATGCATGAGTAATTAATTACAGAAATGGGAAAAGTAGAAGAGGAATTTGTGAGATATTTTCATAGAGGTTTTGTAATTGAGATATTTTCCAATCATATAATCATATTTTTGTGATGTGATTTGAAGTGTTTGCGTAATTTTTAGAGGTGTCTCTGTGAAAGCAAGCAAAAGACATTTGAGGGTTTGATTTGCATGTTTTGGATGCAAGGTTTGGAATGAGGGTTTGTATGAGTATGAAGAAGTGAAATATGGTTTATAATATCAGATAATAACATCATAAAGTGTTGAATACCTCATATAAGAGGTGGATATTACTTTGGAGGTGTTGGAGTTGGTGTTTGATCACTTAGGGGGTTGTACTCTCCTTTCTAGTTGGTACTAGATAAAAAGGAAAGTTGGTGCATGTCATCTTTAGGATTTGGTGTTCTTTGTGAGGTGGGTAATTCAATAAAGTATCATTTTTGTGATAATATTATAGGACAAGTGGTCCATTTTTTTGTAGGCTTGAGAGTTGGTTTTATTCCCCATGAGGGTTTCCCACATTATTCATGTGTTATGTTCTTTGATCTCACATTGTCTCTTTGTTAATTGGAACTAATGGTGTACATGCTTAATTTTTTCTTATGATTGAATGGTTAAGATTTTGATTAATTGGAACTAAATTTGATTTACTTGCATCACTAATTCACCCCCCCTCTCAGTGATTGTACTTCCAACATTTGGTATCAGAGCAGGTTCTTTTGGGGAAGGCTTAATAGCTTGAAAATAATCCTAAGAAGCACAAAATGGATAAAAAAATAGAAAGAGATAATTAATATTTGAAGGATATGGTCAAAGCTCTTGATAAGAATTTATGTGAATTAAATCTTAAGGTAACTAATGAAGTAAAAGAAGAAAACATGGTGATTCAAGATCTTAAGGATAAGCTAGGAGTTGTAAGTACAAAACAAAGGTTAATACAAGAAGAGTGAAATATGTATAAGTCTAAGTTAGAATAATGTGAAGCCATGATGATTGAAGAATATGAGGTTTTGGTTCATAATTTTAGAAATTAGATAGAGGCTATAAATTCAAGTTTGAAGACAAATGAGGATGAGTGTGATCAATTGAAAACTAAGCTAGATTCCTTAAAAGTTGAGCATGAGAAGCTAATGGTCAAAATAATCAAGGCAAAGGAAGAAAATGTCTTAATCAAGATGGGTAAGATTGAATAAGGAAAAAATAAATTATAAATATTAAAAGAGGATGGTAACTTAGATGTATATAAGAGAAAATCAGTTAGACAACCAAATTATTCAAGGTACGCTAGTTTATTTCATGGTCATTATTATGTGTGTCATCTTTTTGGTCACATGGCAAGGACTAACAAGAGGAGAAGTAACATGTCAAAAGGAGATAATCACCATCAACAAGAAAGATGTATGAATTATATTGTTTGTTTTGGATGTCATAGAGTTGGTCACATTTCAAAATATTTTAAAAATAGGTTGAATGAGTTCTCAAGGCATCACAAAATGTATGGAGATGTTAGTGTGCAAAGAAAAGGTCATACATGGATATGGAGACCTAAGGCTATTGAGAAAAATAAAATTAAGACCAAGGCTATTTTTACTGATGAGAATATTAGTTAAGATAATATGTTTTATATGGTTGAAGAGGTTTCAAGTAAGAAGGAGAATCATTTTTGGGAAGAGTTCATGTTAACTAGTTTCATAGAAGAGAGGATGGATGAGCCAATCAAGCCTATGAGGAAGCTTCAGAAAGAAAAGCAATCTAGTGAGAGTATGGAGATTTGGGAATCTCTTGAGTTTTGGGTGTTTTAGTGTATTGAAATGTGAGGTGTCTCTATTAGGATTCATAGAGGCATTAATCATGATTTTTAATCATCTTTTTTTGGTGTTGTAAGGTTGAGAAGTAAAGACTAATTTTTGGATCAAGGTATGTTCTTTATTTTGAGATGTATATATTTGAGTATGGATTATTTAATTTGATTTGAATCATATAAAATATGTATATAATATATCCAAAACTATGATAATTTATTTGAAGCCATATAGTTGTTTGTGGAAGAAGTTGTATCTTTGACAATCCTTGGCTTGCATAAAGGGTCATAGTGAAAGAAGAATTGGCATGATGTATCTTGGGTTGAGCTATGATTTTGGTCATAATTATTGCTGAGAAGGTTTATATTATGTTTTTAAATTATTATATCAGGTTATTATATGATTTGGGAATCCCTTTGGTGCAAATGTATGAATCTATTAAAGTTGTGTATCTTGGTTTGCAAAGTTTCTCTTTGAAGTGAACTAGGAGTGGAGTATCTTTTCTTGTGCAAGAGTGATATTCTTAAAAGGTTAAATATGTCTAGGTAATTTAATTTTGCAGAAGAAGGAATATATTAATGAAATAATATTTCATCCATAAGGTGGTCTAATAAGGCATCTTGTTCTTTTTTTGTGCATAATTGGCTATTTGGGTTTGTGAGAATATTGGAAAGTTGAGCAAAGGATAAGTGATCTTTGAGCATGCTTGGTGGAAGTTTGTAAGAGAATAAATTTGTAAGTAATTAATACATGATTATATGGATATTTATTTTATGTTTTTATATTATTTTTCAAGGTTTTTTTTCCTAAGATAATCAAAGGAAAACTTGATGTCAAATATGCTTATTTTGAGGCAAGCTTATTACTTTGAGCATGTTCCTTTTCATCAAAATTAGTTGTGGTTGTTTGATACATATAAGAATATTTTTAGACAATTTTTGGAGTTATTTTGGGTAAAAAACAATAAACATTTTATTTAGTTGTATCATCAAGAATTTTTGGATACTTGTGGTGAGCCTATGTGTGCATGAAGGTGGCTCCATTCAAGGTATGTTCTTGTAAGAGTGTTGCTTGCATATGTTTAAAATATTTTATATTTGATTAGGTGGAATATATAGTTATGTGGAGATAACTTAGGTATATTGAGGTATATGTGAAGTTTTGGCATGTTTCCTATATGTTAAGAATCAAGGAGCAATTCAGATAGAGGTATGTTCCTTAATTTATGGAAATGCAAGGTATGCATAGAGTGGAGCGGAGCATATATGAAATTTTTCTCTACAAAGAGAAGGTATGTTTGAGTATAGGTTAAAATAAAATATGAGAATGTTTTTATAGGAATCTTTCTAAGTTCTATGATTAGTGTTTTTAAGTCCTCAAGATCAATTGGTGCCCACTTTTTCATTGTGGCAAAGGGGGAGAATGTTTTTGGTGTGTTACCATCAATGAAAAAAGGGGAGATTATTAGGATATTGATGTGAAGTGTTTTAATTTATGTATATTAGGCATTATAAATGTAAAAATAGTCTATCAAGTCAGAGGATGAGTGAGAAAGTCATACATGTCTTCATGTACTTTAGAGGGTGCTCGAATGGTGCACTATGAGCCCGAGAAGAAAGTTCTTATGGTCATCAACTCATGTATAATTTGAATGGGGAGATAAAAAATTTGGATATGTTTATTAAGTTTTATAATAATTTTTTCCAAGCATTATTTCATGGATTAAGGCTTTATTCTTTATGAATAATTACTAAGAAGGTAAGCAGGTTTTTATGTATGAAAAGGCTAGTCTTGGACCTGATATGAAAGATATTTATTATAGATGATAAATAAGGTGTCAAATGGATAGGATGATGATTTTAGGGTTCATATAACTCTTGTATGATTTTGAGGATGTGTTTTTTTAGACTTGACTATTTGTGGGTCCCATAGAAAAGTGCTTCTTAACAATGTTTTTATTTTGGAGAGAAATTTGTAAAAGTGACTAGGGAAAAAAAATGGGTGTGAGATGAATTTCATGACTTGTATAAAAAAATAATGAAAATTTTTAGGAAGATTAATTTCTCTGTGTCAAATATCTAGGCCCTCAAATTTGCCCAATCGATATGAACGAAAGGGTACCTTGAGTGAGAAAAACTAGTCAGAGTGAGAAGTGGAATTGGAAGGCCTAATCAGTGAGTATGGATTAATATGAGGTATTTATCATGTGTTATGGGTAATATCAGAGGTATTACATGATTTATATCATAAATTTAATGAGTGTAATTCGTATGGTGCTTCATTGTGTTCATCTAGGCATATGTGGTCTTGTCATAGATTTGTGTTGAGTAGGCAAATTGATTACATCAGAAGCTATGCATATGGATGATTCAAATGAATATGGTTAAATAGTTTATATTTTAAAATTTTCAAGTATTAAGTATTTTTGAGTCAAAATTTTTGACAGTGAAAATTTTGAAGATTTTGTTGGTTTTTATACTTAGCCAAATTTGCATGATCTAGTGAACCAGTCAATAGTGTTTTGATCATATATTTTGATTAAGGTTGAATTTTAGGATGAAGTAAAACCAAAAGTGGTATAATAATATAATAGTTTTCCATAAAATTAAATTTAAGGTCTTGAATGTTCATAAATAATAAGATATGGTTGACCAAAGTTGATTGTGTTTATTCCTAAATAAACTAGACTGCAAAGAAGTGATTATAGATGACAATGTATTGATCAGATATTATTGGTATAAAAATAAAATATGAATTATAATCCATATATATCACCCTAAAAGTTATTTTGGGTCTTTAAATTCATTAAAAGTGAAGTTATTGTAGATCAAAGTTGATTTTTGTTGACTGTATTTATTACAGATCTGAGTGGGCTTCTTGAAGAAGTGTTTATGAGCCTTAGGTTAATGAATTAAGGTGAATTATGGATTGTATAATTTTAAAAATGTATTAATATTAGAATATATATGTGTATTATGCATGGAAATTATATATTTAATTAGTTTGAGCCTTTTTGGTCAAGACAATCTTTTTGGGCTAGTTAAGCCTAATAGGTCTTTAAGACTTAATAGAGGTTCCTAAAGTGAGCGAATGTTTTAGAAGTGTGTATTGATGGATATTATATAACTCGAGGGTGTCATAAGGGCCATATTTCATGGATAAATTTTATTTTAAGTGGTCTTGTTTTTCTAATTGGCTTGATGTGGTGCTGAAAAGATGAATAGGTCTTCATGAGACCTAAAAGGGCCACTTAGACCTAATATAAAGGTAAGGTTACTTAAGGGTGAGACATAAAATGTTTTGGATGACCTATGGAGGATATTTATATATGTTTATAATTGGGTTAAAATCCTTAAAGGGTTAATAAATTTCTCTTGGCTGAACAAGAAGATGGTGATCTTATAGATTCTTTGAAAGAGCAAATTCAAAGGTGAAGGCTAGACTATGTGTGGGGTTTGATCCCTTTGAAGCATGACCAACCTAATGGATGAATATGGAATGTATGATTAATGTATATAATTATATTTTAAGTTGATACTTGTTAGGAAAATATATTTTTTTGACCATGAAAGTGTGTGGTATGTATATAATAAGTTTTATCCCCTTTTTGGGCATGAAGTGAGACATGAAAGTAAGTGTGTGAGTGTGGTTGAGTGATTGTGAAAATGGAAGAGTGGAGAGAATCATAGAGTTATTTTTATAGATGAAAGATGGGATGAAAGTGATCATAATTAGAGAATAATGGAAGAATGGAGAGAATCGTAGAGTTATTTTACGTTCTACAGCCATACTAAAGGTAATGAGCATATTTTGAGTGGATTCAAGCTCATGTGTGTTGTGTATGAGAATTGTTTATGTAGAGATGCACGAGTAATTAATTGAAAAATTGGGTGAAGTAAAAGAGGACTTGATGAGAGATTTTCATAGAGGTTTTGGATCTGAGAGAGATTCCAATCATGTCATTATATTTTTATGATGTGATTGTGAGTGTTTGTGTAATTTGTAGAGGTGTCTACGAAAGCAAGTGAAAGACATTTGAGGGTTTGATTTACATGTTTTGGATGTAAGGTTTTGAATGAGGGTTTTTATGAGTATGAAAAAGTTAAATTGGGTTTATAATATCATATAATACCATAATTAGGTGTTGAAGACATCATATAAGAGGTGGAGATCAATTTGGATGTGTTTGAGTTGGGGCTTGATCACCTAGGGGGTTGTAGTCTCCTTGCTAGTTGGTAATAGCTAAAAAATGCAAGTTGGTGATCCTTGTGAAGTGGGTACTTCACTAAATTCTCATTTTTGTGATCATATTATAGGATAATTAGTCCCTATGTTTTTATGCTTGAGAGTGGGTTTTCTTCCACATGAGAGTTTCTCACATAATTCATGTGTTATGTGCTTTGATAATAAATTTTCTCTTTGTTCATTAGAATGAATGGTCTACATGATTCATGATTGATTATGATTTAATGTTTAAGATTTTAATTAATTGTAATTAATTTTTATTTATTTGTATCACTAATTCACCCCCCTCTTAGTGATTGTGCTTCCAATAGGGTTAGGAGTTATACTCATGTAAGAGGGTAGATTTATAACATATGAATCTTATAAACTCAAAGAATATGAGTTAAAATAACTTACTCATGATATAGAATTTATGGGTTTTATTCATACTAATCTAATATGGAAAAACTTATTGCTTGGTCAACACTTTATTTAAAAACTGACTACTTGAGTTTATAACACATTCAATCATCCTAACCTCAATGCTCATCAAAGTCATTGTATGAAACCACTAAAAAAATATGATTGTGATATTATATATATAAAAGGAAATTAAAATTAGGTCATTGATTCATTTAGTAGGAGGCACCATGCTTTGATAAAAATGAGATTACATACTAACTTATGAAGTTAGATTTTAGAGTAGCTCCCTATGGATAACCTCTATAAGGAAGTACGATAGGTGTTAGATTTTGGTCTAAATTTGAAAGGTAAATTTGAATACTATTATATTAATATATATGTTATTTTTAATCATAAAATATGTATCTATGTACTTTTAGTGGGTGGATTTCATGAGCTAATTTTGTCTGAGTCACATAGAGTTCCTTACCAAATTCACCCTAGAACAAAGAATATGCATGAAAAGTTAAGGAAATTTTATTGTTGGCATAGTTTGAGGCATGGAATTACTAATTTTTTAACTCATTTCCTAGAGTTCTATAGGGTTAAGGTCAAGCATAACCATCTAGTAGGATTTTTATACCCTCCTAACATTCTATAATAGAAATGGGATACTATATCCATGGATTTAATTCTAGGTTTACCTACCTCATCATATCATCATGATGTGATCATGGTCACCATGGACAAACTAAAAAAAATAGTTCACTTTTCTCCTATGAATACTACTTACAATGCCACTTCGGTGGTGATATTGTTCTTGGCTGACATTATTTGATTACTTAGGGTTCCCTATAAGATCATCTCAAATAAATATCTAGTTTACACTTCACACTTCTAGACATATTTATAGAGGGATTTGGGTGTGAAACTAAATTTTAGTACTTATTACCATCCTAAGATAGATGGATAGACTGAGAGAGTCAATGAGGACATGCTTCACATGCAAATAATGGACTAGCAATCCCATTTAGAGTATTATCTATATTTTTTTGAATTTGCCTACAAAAATAGTTATTATAGTTGAATCAAGATGGCACCTTTCCATTCATTTTATGGTAGAGCTTGTATAACCCCATTGATTTGGGGTTAATTTGAGGATAGAGTTGTGATTTGTCCTTATATGTTAGAGGACATGGAATGGTAGGTAGTTAATATACAATAATATCTTAAGATTACCAGGGATTGATAAAATAAGTATAATGATGCAAATATGACATATCAAATTTAAATGTGGATGATAAGGTGCTATTCAAAGTTATACCCAATTAGATCCCTATCCATTATGGAAAAGGTTCAAAGTTGGCACCTAATTTTATAGGGATATTTGATATCTTGGAGACCATGGTCAAGTAGCCTATCAATTGGGCTTAACCCTAGCCCATCTCATGTTCATAATGTGTTTCATGTTTCTATTTTACATCAATATGTACTTGAAATTACTCATATATGGATTGGATGGATTTTTAGATCAAGATTAATAGAACTTTAGTTTTGGAGTTCATGAAGATTATTTTTCAAAAGATGTTATACCTTCAAGGAAAAGAGCTAGACCAGGTCAAGGTCAAGTGGTATAAATATGATGAATCAATAACCACTTGGGAAGATGAAATACTATTGATCGTAAGGTACCCACACCTCTTTCATTGACTTCTACGATGAATTATGCTTAAGGGGAGGGGGATGTAAGGCCCATGTTTTGAATAGTGTTCATCTTTGATATTTGATAAGTATGAGATTATTCCTAATTTTATTTTGATTTTGGATTCATGTTAATAGTCACGTAAGAATGAGGTGTGAAAGGATTTTCTATGGAGATAAATCATGTTTTAAGACCATGAGAAAGACTTATTTTTAGTCACATCTTATTTTATTACTTATGAAAATAAAATGATTGCATTTCCTTTATGTGAAGTTACAATAAAGAATCTAATTTTGCTCATTTGATAGGTTGATTAAATGATGATGAATCATTTCTCATAAACTTGTAAATTGACAAATGCATGTGTAAGATGCTATGTGAATCTATCCACATGAATGCTTGTATTATTTGATATGTTCATTTAATATAATTAATTAGGTACTCTTATTTTGATTAAATTATACATATTCAGATATTATGCTAGGGTAATTTAAAGTATGCAATGAGTGCGTAGGAAAATTAATGGCCAAGGAAGGAAAGAGACTACACTAGGCATTATTACATCATAGGTAACCTTATAATAGATATTGAATACTTACTAAACCCTATCCTATTTTGTTGATTATATAGATGTTATTCATTCTCCTTGTTGGTTTTAGAATGTTGGATAGGCAACCAAATTTTATTTTGGTTGTTGAAATTTATTGTCTCCTCACCTTAAAAATTATTTCTCCCAAGTAGACCAATGTTTAGAATGTCTAGTAGAAGTTGGAAGAATTCTATTTATTACCTATCTTAAACCAAGTATAAAAAGAGTGAGTTAGTCTTAGAAGCAACTGCAGGATTCTACAAATCTATCATGCACCATAATGGACATGTAAAATAATGTTCATATATGAGGCATGAGATGGTAAGTATATAATATTGGCCGATTCAAGGGACAACTATATGAATAATTAGAGCCCTCCTTTACGGGGATTTTTTCCTAATTTGAAGGGGATATATTAGCTAGAGAAAATAAAAAGGAGGAAGGTCAGTGAGTAGGAAGAGTTGGCTAAGAGAATTTGATTTTGTAGATAGCTGGAGGGTAGCATATAAGAGGTCTTTGAGTCAATAGGTGGGCTTCCAAATAACTTGTTTATAGTTTATTTTCTTTAAATGAAATTAGTTTTGTTACTATTTGATTTATCACTTATTCTATGAAGAATAATACCACTTGGTTTAGTCTATCTATTTACTTTTCTTCTTCATGGATTCATATTGGCCACCATATAGTTATTTTCCCACTTAAGGACTTTGGAGATTTTTTGTTCCCTTTTATACTCAACTAGAATGTTTAATCCTTTATTGTTTGGAATATATTATAGCTATAATGATGATATGAATTGTATTTTTATGAGTAAGATTGTTCAGGGTGGTAGATTGTTAAACCCTCCCATGCTAAGCATGGTGGATGATTGATTAACCCTCCCATGAATGTCATGCTGGAAGTTTGTTAATCCATCCCATGTTGGGCATCGTAGGATGCTGCTTGATCCTCTCATCACTACCAGATGGAATTAATTGAGTGAGTTATCCTCTTACTATTCATTCAAATGATGGGCCATGTTATATGTTCTGATTACTTGCCTAATAGTTTTATATCTTTGCAATATTTAGATTGATTTTAATGATTATTTGATTTGAAATTAAGGTCATAAGCCTCTTTAGGTAAGAGTTAGGAGTAAGAATATAAGAGTGTGAATGATTAGTCCCTTACCTTAAAATATATTTACTGTAGTTACCTCATTAGCCTTTAACATGATGTAAACATGCCTAGAGTTGGGTGTCTCGAGATCATGGGTGCCTAGAGAAGTAGCTTGATGATGGAAAAAGGTTAGGAGGTAAGCAATCATTTAGTTGGCCTATAGTTGCCTTGGAGTGGACAAAGATAATTTTTGAATATTGGTTTTTTTTCTATTTTCAATTTAACCCACTTTTATACTTTTATTGAGTTTAAAAATTTATTGAGTAATGTGCCTCATGTTCATGTAATAAATAGTTAAAATTCCTATTCCATTGACATTATAAATCACAACTTAGTTTTCTTTTAATAATATTATAGAAATTAAAATTTTATGTTTAATGGCCTAGCCATGGGTGAAAACTATTAATAAATTATAATGTATCCTACTGGTGTAATGTGACCTATAGATCTCTACTAAAATTATATTAAAAATTATAATGTGACATATTTTAGTGGACAAAGATAATTTTTGAATATTGGAGTGGACAAAGATAATGTGACAACTTAGTTTTCTTTTAGTTGGCCTATAGTTGCCTTGGAGTGGACAAAGATAATTTTTGAATATTGGTTTTTTTTCTATTTTCAATTTAACCCACTTCTATACCTTTATTGAGTTTAAAAATTTATTGAGTAATGTGCCTCATGTTCATGTAATAAATAGTTAAAATTCCTATTCCATTGACATTATAAATCACAACTTAGTTTTCTTTTAATAATATTATAGAAATTAAAATTTTATGTTTAATGGCCTAGCCATGGGTGAAAACTATTAATAAATTATAATGTATCCTACTGGTGTAATGTGACCTATAGATCTCTACTAAAATTATATTAAAAATTATAATGTGACATATTGGTATAAACTCACATGGTAGATATTCTTGTAAATAATTTCTTAATGTTGAGAGAAGCTCTTTAAGTCTATAAGGATCTATTAATAAAATGACATGTTTTACTTTCTTTAAACCTTTTTATGATTGGCCTATTTAGTTCAACAAGTTTATCCTTTATCATAATATGTTATGGTATATCTTTAGTAATTAAGCCTATCAATGTATGAGAGGAGATTAAACCTTTTTATGAGAAGCTCTTGTAGTTACCTTTTTATGAGAAGCTCTTGTATGTTTTACTTTCTTTAAACCTTTTTATGAGAAGCTCTTGTAGTTACCTCATTAGCCTTTAACATGATGTAAACATGCCTAGAGTTGGGTGTCTCGAGATCATGGGTGCCTAGAGAAGTAGCTTGATGATGGAAAAAGGTTAAGAGGTAAGCCATCATTTAGTTGGCCTATAGTTGCCTTGGAGTGGACAAAGATAATTTTTGAATATTGGTTTTTTTTCTGTTTTCAATTTAACCCACTTTTATAGTTTTATTGAGTTAAAAAATTTATTGAGTAATGTGCCTCATGTTCATGTAATAAATAGTTAAAATTCCTATTCCATTGACATTACAAATCACAACTTAGTTTTCTTTTAATAATATTATAGAAATTAAAATTTTATGTTTAATGGCCTAGCCATGGGTGAAAACTATTAATAAATTATAATGTATCCTACTGGTGTAATGTGACCTATAGATCTCTACTAAAATTATATTAAAAATTATAATGTGACATATTCGTATAAACTCACATGGTAGATATTCTTGTAAAGAATTTCTTAATGTTGAGAGAAGCTCTTTAAGTCTATAAGGATCTATTAATAAAATGACATGTTTTAATTTCTTTAAACCTTTTTATGATTGGCCTATTTAGTTCAACAAGTTTCTCCTTTATCATAATATGTTATGGTATATCTTTAGTAATTAAGACTATCAATGTATGAGAGGAGATTAAACCTTTTTATGAGAAGCTCTTGTAGTTACCTCATTAGCCTTTAACATGATGTAAACATGCCTAGAGTTGGGTGTCTCGAGATCATGGGTGCCTAGAGAAGTAGCTTGATGATGGAAAAAGGTTAGGAGGTAAGCCATCATTTAGTTGGCCTATAGTTGCCTTGGAGTGGACAAAGATAATTTTTGAATATTGGTTTTTTTTCTATTTTCAATTTAACCCACTTTTATACTTTTATTGAGTTTAAAAATTTATTGAGTAATGTGCCTCATGTTCATGTAATAAATAGTTAAAATTCCTATTCCATTGACATTATAAATCACAACTTAGTTTTCTTTTAATAATATTATAGAAATTAAAATTTTATGTTTAATGGCCTAGCCATGGGTGAAAACTATTAATAAATTATAATGTATCCTACTGGTGTAATGTGACCTATAGATCTCTACTAAAATTATATTAAAAATTATAATGTGACATATTGGTATAAACTCACATGGTAGATATTCTTGGATAGAATTTCTTAATGTTGAGAGAAGCTCTTTAAGTCTATAAGGATCTATTAATAAAATGACATGTTTTACTTTCTTTAAACCTTTTTATGATTGGCCTATTTAGTTCAACAAGTTTCTCCTTTATCATAATATGTTATGGTATATCTTCAGTAATTAAGCCTATCAATGTATGAGAGGAGATTAAATTAAACAATTGTGTGATTTTTATTGGGAATAATAATATTAATTGACTTTATAATCTTAGTATCCGTAATCTTCTTGTGAAAAAAACCATAATTTAAAAATATCTCCTTTTAAAAACGTGTGTAAGTTGAATGTTTTATATTTTCCTATATAAAGATATATTAATATAAAAGAGAATTTAAAAGAGCTTTGGCCTTATTGTTATTAAAAATGATAATGCAGTCTAACCATATAGATATGGGGCTATAGACACTCATATAAAAACTAATTAATGAAAGGAGACGATTCTAATGACTATTTTATGGTTCCGTATATATATATACAATTTAGTAAATATGTTTCCTAGTTCCTATAGCCTTCATTGTAAAAGAATGGGTCTGAGGGCCATTAGTAGAATTATAATCTTTAAATAAATAGATTAGTTGTATGCATAGAATAAAGTAGTTTATTAAGTCATAGAGAGTTCATTCCTAGATTAAATATCACCTTGTTGTCACTATTAATAGACTAAACCAATTGAATTAGTAATTTAGGGCTGATGTATTGATTCTAGCCAGTGTCTTATTCACTTCAAATGTTGAGGCTTAAACATCTTTGTATTTTAATCATATAATATGAATGCATATCTTCTCTATCTTAGCTAGGTCTCTATTAAGGAACCCAAAATTTTGATTTGGTCTTGTGATTATCAGTATTCAACTAATAGGCATTTTATCTTTGCTATAACCACTTTCTATGTCACCTAGATGAATCATCGACATTCTATGGCTTAGTCAATTTTCTATGATGACTATTCCTTGTATTTACTTCTTGTACCTTACCCATTTATTTTAATTTAATTTGGCCTATCAATTTAGACTTTGGTACTTTAATTTAGCCCTTCCATAAGATATTCTATAGAAGTGCCACATTGTGTAATCAAGGAGATTAGGGGATTTGGGTGTCTCTCTATAGTTTTTCCATAGTCTTCCACTATCCTAATTCTAAATTTCCATGATGACACCATATAGTGGCATTGTGAGAGCCTAAGACTTAGAGTTCAACCACATGGGGCACTCTATATCTACATAGAGTCATGTAGCCTTACTCATTATGATAATTCCATGTGGCATGATCATGAGGCTTATGGACATAATAGAGATAGTAAATAGTTTCATAGGGATCCATGACCTGACTCACCATGATTATGCCATGTGGAATCACCATGGGAGACTAGGACTCAATATCATTCCATGGGGAAGTCTATTTCATTACAGAGCCCTAATAGCCAACTCACTATAATGGCACCATGTGGTGTCATTGCAATAGCCTAAGCCATGAGGTAATCTAAAGGGAATCACTGATAAACTAGGTACCCTAAAATATTGAATCACTATGATGATGCCATATGGCATCATTTTGTGATCCCAAATAGTCTTGGCACATAATATTAGATTTGATGAGTGGTTTCTATGTGGCAACTAGGACTAGAAGTTAAATTTAATAATTATTTTAATGTTAGTATTGTGGTATACTGTGATCAAGCCTTATTTTAATCTTGATCCATGGATATAAAATAATGGATTAAAGACTATTATTTTTATCTCAACCTTGGTTATTTTATCTTAGGGAAATATATACTCTTCAACTAGTACTATGACAATATACTTATACTTTAATCATAGACTTAGTTATGGATCTTTGATTTTTGACAATCGTAGACAAAAAAATACACAAGTGTTTTTGTTTATTCTTTATCTAATATATAGTTCTTTTTGATATTTGGTAGTCATGACTCAATTTTTATGGGCATGATAAAACTATATAGCTAACAATTCATATCTACTAATCATAGTTTGTCTACAATAATTGGCCAAATTTTGTTCCATTTTTTCATTGAAGAATGACAAAATTATCTTAAGGAATGTGTTTGGTCGAATGAAACTTTCAAGTTTAAGGGGTGAAAATCATGTAAAATTGCATTTCTACATTTATATTCACATTCATATGTGTTAAAAAATACATTTAATCAATTGGGTGCATGAGTCAAAAGTTTCATATTATACTAACAAACTTTTGTTCCCTAAATTAATATTTTATTTTGATAGAAAACATGCCACCATTTCTTCCTCATAGAGAGTGGAATATAATCATATAAAGGGTGATTAGAGGACTCTCACATGAATTCATATGAAATTAATTTTCATCTCTACTCCTCTTGATTTTATTATAGTGGTTGTATAATTCTCTTAAGGGATGTGTTTTAACGAGTTCATGTTTAAATTCTAGGTTATGGAAGAGGGTGGATGAAGGCCATTCATATGTTTATATTCCCATAAAAATTTGTTTTCGAATAAATTTTTTCAATTAGGCATGTGAGTCAAAAATTTTACATTATAATGACCAAATTTTGGTCCCTAAATCAATATTTATCTATGAGAGAAAATGTGTCATTGTTTATTCCTAATAGAGAGTGGAAGATAATCCTCTTAATTATTCTTAAAGGACACTCTCATGAAGGTTTATTAAATGTTGTTTTTTTTACCCCTTATGACTTTCCTATACTGGTAGCATAATGTTTTTTTTATTTTTTCCCTTAAGATTGACAAGATTCTCTTAAGATATGCATTCAATCTAATGTAATTTTTGAGTCTAGAGACTGAAAAAAGAGTATCTAAAGGCCATTCATACACTTATATTCTCATTTAGATGTGTCCTCAAATATGATTCAATTTTTATTTGATTAGTTAACAACCAGGTCTAAGGGACCTATACCTTTTACAACAACCAACCAGAAGATAAACAAGACATATCAATAGGACAAAAAGGGACAAAAATACAAACCCAATGGCTAAACCTCACTATTTCAAAACTTCCACCAATTATCAGCCAAAAAAACTAAAATTATGCAAAAGGAAATAGAGCCAGACAAGCTATTCCAATTCAGAATAGAAGACCAACTACTTGGTCTTAGTACTAGCACTTTTTTATTTCTACTCATGGTTAGAATCCTAACAAATTGATCCTTACCATCATCCTATCTCTTCCACTTGAGGTCAAAGGATTGAAAATCTCCTTTTTCTTCCTTGGGATCCTAGGTGGCTTCCTCCTCTTTTTTGTGCTTGGTGGATTTACCTTTTGGGGTGTGAATTGGGAGATCTTTTCCCACATTAGTAACTACTGACTCTAGACTGAGGAATAATTTGAGCCTCTCAAACTCATCAAAAATTTTATCACAAATGAGTTTCAAGATCACAATAGTCATATTTAGATTTCTAAATTTACTATTTGACATTAAACCTAGATACCCCTTTATCTTTACTAGCGAGCAGGTGGACAAATGTAAGGCTCCTTGAGTTTGATTTGGTATCCTCATGCACATTTTAGCTAACTCCCCCAAATCCTACTCCTCTTATTCATCTCTAGAGTCTAACTAAGTGTATTACCCTTTCTCCTCCTCTAAATTATCCTTTTCACTATTGATGTCAATAGTTTTGATGATAATCCTAGACCATTGTGGCTCGCCATGTTTAATCAACAACAACATTAGGCCTTGATGGATTAAATCCACTAATAGATTTTCACAATTCAAAATTTATGCATCATACTAACCAATTTTTTCTCCTTAAATTAATATTTTGAGATGAGAGAAAACATTTCACATTTTTTCCTCATCTAAATATAAGAGAATCATCTTGGGGATGCTCAAAGGTCTCCCTTACAACTATAGGAGATGAAGATTCATCTCTATCCCTCATGGTTTACCTAAAATAAGTACATAAAGTTTATTCTATTTTCTCCTTGAGAATAATAAGATTATTTTAAGGGATGCTTTTGATTGAATTGGACCAAAGGAGCATAGAAAAAAGGCATAATTACATTTATTCACCCATACAAATTATCGACAAAGAGGACCTCCATGTGGGATTTCAAGAGCTTATGATTCATCTATATGGTTTTAAATCATGTACCAAATTTATTTGGTTTTTAATGTACATGTCAAAAATATGATTATAAATAAATTCTCAAGTTTATCAAAGTATGCTATAATTATATTTTTTTTCTAAAAAAAGCTTATAAAAAATAATCATTAAATCTATACATATTGACACAACCATGGTATGAGAACTTATTCATTTATGATGAATTCCAAGAAGGATTATGTGAAATAATAAAAAAACATCAACAACAAAAATAAATAATGACATATAAAAAGTAAATATGTATACACAAATTATAACAATGTATTATTCATATAGATATGTAATATAATGTGTACATGCATCCAAATTATGCCATACTAACAGACAAAAGGGATATATCACCATATAATACAAAATCTCTCTCTCTCTCTCTCTCTATATATATATATATAAAGTAAATATGTATACACAAATTATAACAATGTATTAGTCATATAGATATGTAATACAATGTGTACATGCATCCTAATCATGCCATACTAACATACAAAAGGGATATATCACCATATAATACTCTGTGTGTGTGTGTGTGTGTGTGTGTGTGTGTGTGTGTGTGTGTGTGTGTGTGTGTGTGTGTGTGTGTGCGCGCGTGCGTGTGTGTGTGTGTGTGTGTGTGTGTGTGTGTGTGTGTGTGTGTGTGTGTGTGTGTGTGTGTGTGTGTGTGTGTGTGTGTGTGTGTGTGTGTGTGTGTGTGTGTGTGTGTGTGTGTGTGTGTGTGTGTGTGTGTATGGGCCATATAGGTATACAAAGTGGGCCATATAAGCATATAATGTGTAAAATATATGCATACCAAACTATCCATATCACAATTGAAAATAAATTATTCATACAACTACCCCTATAACTACAAATATCTCTCCTACTTATTTCCTCTAAATAAATTATGCCTCAGTGCCATAGATGTATAACCTGGGGTTTTGAATTTTTTTTACAGGGAGATACTTTAATATTAGCTTATTAAGGATAAAATTTATGTTGAAAAAATCATAAAATTATTGTGTGTAGACACTAAATTAATAGTTAATACTAATATAATGCACTTGCAACTACTCCTTAGACTAATTTAACTTATACTCAATTTCATGGTTTTAAACTACTATTCCTCTACTTTTATGTGTATGACCCTATATATTAAGGAAACTCTGATACTAAATGTTCCTATTCATCATTCCAAGTATCTTAAAATCATTACTAGACTAATTCATACTTCTATATTAGTTTTATTTATTCCCCAAATGAAACTACTCCTTTGGGAAAATCTTGTAGGCTAGTCATGTCTCAATCCACTAGTTTCATCCTTTCACTAATTAACAACTAGATTTCCTAATTTAAAATCATCCCAATAGGTCATTCCACATGTTTCACAATCTCAATTTGAGTGAATCCCAAAATATCCACTATATAATCACATTTTATACCCATTTTTGAAAGAGGCTTCCATTTTCATTGTAAATACTAGATATTAGGTATTGCATATTGACAGGAAAGTACATGTTCTTCCCAATTCTAATTCCACACATCCCAAGAATGATTTAGATAGGTATAAATAAAAAATAAGGTTAAAATTCATTTTTCAAGCACAAGAAAAAATAATTTCACCATCATAAAAATTTTCACTAGTATTTTACACACACCATCCTAACATGAGAGACCCACATGGATTTTGATCCCTCTTTATAGTATTGATATGTAGACAATGATCAACACATGGGGTGTTGAGATGAAGCACAACCCCATCCCCTTATGAATTTTCACCATTTATATAATATTTTTTACCTCTTTTCATTGAGCTAAGATTTTAATTGAATAAGGCATATAACAACTCCTGCAACAACGTGAATACATCTGCACATACACATAGGACCTATAGGTGAAGGCAAATCTCTTGAAATTCACACAAATGTAAACAAACCCTAAAGGATGAAGCCACACCCTACATTTATTAGATCATGACAACCAAATCCAAAAAATTTGGCTTTGTCTTAGGATAACATGAAACCATGTTCTTTATTCAAAATAACCTATCACAATCTTAGAATCAGTTTTATAGTCATACAGACATGAGTTATAACTAATTCATTTATTTCTTAGTACTTTCCCCTTTTAGCTCATTTATAAAAATAGTGAGTTTAAAATAGTTTGTGTGATTATTTTATATCTTATACATTTTGATTTACTTAGCAATTTGTATTAATTAGATTATACACCTATTCTAAATTTTTCTATAGCACCCCATATATAGATTATATAGGGTCCCTCAATCTGATCTATTCAGAGCCCCATATATAATAGAATGAATGTGGGGCCCTTCATTAGGATAATAATTAAAACATATTGGTAAATCCATTTATTGTTTAATATTACAAAACCCTAACCATTCATGTTTATGTGGTCTCTTTCCTTATTTTTATTGTTTCCAATTATTGTATTATGTTTTTTTAGATTTATTAAGTTATTTTCTAAAAATAATATTTCAAGTTTATATTTCAC
This sequence comes from Torreya grandis, assembly GCA_037957365.1. NCBI lineage: Eukaryota > Viridiplantae > Streptophyta > Pinopsida > Cupressales > Taxaceae > Torreya > Torreya grandis. The sequence goes on along the minus strand of JARHVA010008574.1, from coordinate 232,218 downwards.
ATTTTATGGAATCTAAGAAATTTGTTTCTACTTGTCTTAGAATAAGTGTTAGACTTGTAGTACTAAATTTTAGAATACTCATATTTATTTTGATAATATATATAAAATTGATAAGAACAAGAGTATATTAGGGTATTTAGATAATAATGAACAAGTTGAATATGTATCAATATATGATAATAGTTATCAAAATGAACAATATAATTAGGACAACACTAAATTTCAATAAGATAATCAATATGCATTCCCACTTACAAATGATGAATAACCATATCCTAATAAAGTGAAATTTATTAATATTTTTTTACAAGAATTTTGTGAACAACCTCAATATTATCATAATATTTTATAAACTCTTTTGGAAATTGAAAATGCAACCATAGATAATACATCTTATACATCTAATGCAATGGGTTCCTTTCATTTCTCTACATCAATAAATATAACTTTTATACTAACATATGCTATGGGGGAAACCCAAGGGTTTCAATAAATCACTATGCCAATCCCTATTAAGTCACTTTTTACATTACCTTTAGTTAACACACATTATATTCTTGATGTACAATCACTCATGAAAAATGTTCTAGCTCTGTATACTAAGGTCTTGTATTTTGAAAAAAGTTATTTTAAACCTATTTAGACTCTTGACAAATATAATTTATTGTATACTCCATTGGCTCAACATATTTTAGCCTATCCCTTACACCTTATTTTGTGGCACCTAGTCTTATATTTTATGATGGCAAATGTGATCCCAAGGAAAATTTGAGAGCATTTCGCACAACATGTTTTGATTATGCATCTAGTGATAGGTTTTTAACCAAGTTATTTCCAATGAATTTAAAATATTTTGATCTAAGATGGTTTTATGATTTACCATATCAACCATTTCATGCATTTAATTGTTTGGCATATTTGTTCCTTGCACATTGTTTAATTAACATAAGTGAATAGATTTAATATGCTCATATTTCTAATCTCAAACAAGAATAGAATAAACCTACAACAAATTATATATTATAGTATAAGACCATGTTATCCAAGATGATGAGTCCTATGACAAATAAATAATTACAAGACATATTTTAACAAACTATATTTCCACCTCTACATGAATATATTATATTTAATAATATTATATCATTTGATGATTTATGTCATATAATTAAGTAAAGAGAGGTTAATATTTTATCAAATAATAAGATAAAATATGTATAAAAAAAAAAATTATACATCTAATCCAAAGAATCTAATTAAGCCACCATATAAGATAAAGCCAAGTGAAAATAAGATTAACCCAAAGATGATAGTGAATAAATTTTTAGAACCTACTTAGTGTATTGTGTTATCCAATCTCCAAGGAGATAATACCAACTTATGATAAGCTCCTTATAAGATGTTACCAAATTTATTGGAATGTCACCTCATATCTCTTCCTCCTATTAAAGAAGTTTATGTGGGTAAACCTCTTCCAAAATTATTTGATCAAAATGTTTTTTTTTTAATTTTAATAGATCACCAGGGCATAATACCAATAGATGCATCAATTTTAAGCATAATATAAAGGTTTTTATAGATGAGAACATCATTGATGTGGGTAAATATACAAAAAGTATAAGTCAAAACCAAGTGAGAGTAGAATGATGAAAGTATTCATTGATCCTTTCCCTAAATATAGAAGTCAAGAAAGAACAAATAAATTACATGTGCATCCTCCACTATATATTTATCATCTATAAATAGAGGAACAACATCATTTTAATGGAATAATTAGTACATATCATGTTTTCGTTCCATCTTAAATAGATATTACATTCATATATCATGATATAGTAGATGAATATGTTGATTTACACTCTTCATTAATTCAATCTTACAGTGACCATCAAACTATATAGAGTGTTATGGTTTATAATGGTTCAAGTGTGAATATGTGTACTATCACATTTCTATCTCATTTTGGTTACATAGATAAGGATATACTATCTAAAATAACAATAATTAAGGGATTAAAGAGTAGATCAATTGAAATATTCACTGATCCTTTCCCTAAACACAGAGGTCAAGAAATAATAAATAAATTAGATATGCTTCCTCCACTAGATTTTTATCATCTATAAACATAGGCAAAACATCATTTTAATGGAATAATTATTACATATCATGTATCAATGCCATCTTAGCTACATATTACATTCATAGAGCATGATATAGTAGATGAAGATGTTGATTTACACTCTCTATTAATTCAAACTTACATCGACAATCAACCTATATATATATATATTATTATGGTTAATAATGGTTCAGTTTGAATATGTGCACTATCACATTTTTATCTCATTTTGGCTACATAGATAAGTATATACTATCTAAAATAAAAATAATTAATGGATTCAAGAGTATAAAAATGAAAATATTCATTGATCTTTTCCCTAAACATAGAGGTCAAGAAATAAAAAATAAATTAGATGTACATCCTACACTAGATTTTCATCATCTATAAATAGAAGAACAACATCATTTTAATGAAAAAATTAGTGCATGTCATGTTTCAGTGCCATCTTAACTACAAATTACATTCATGGATCATGAGATAGTAGATGAAGATGTTGTTTTTCACTTTCTATTCATTCAAACTTACATTGGACATCAACCTATATAAAGTGTTATGGTTTATAATGGTTCAAGTGTGAATATGTGAACTATCACATTTCTCTCTCATTTTGGCTACACAGATAAGGATATACTATCTAAAATAATGATAACTAAGGGATTCAATGGTCATGTTCAAATTTCAATTAGTGATACCAAATTACTACTACAGGTTGGTCTGACATGTGTGTCCACCAACTTTATGATAGTACACAGTGCAAGAGTATTTGATATGTTATTGGGACATCCTTAGACTCAAAAAATTTGTGTAGTACTTTATACAATACATAATTGTTTGAAATACATATTCATTAATGAAGTTATCATATTTTATGGTATTCCATATGAATACCCCCTATAACAAAAGGTAATTTTCCCACATAACATATATTATTTGAGTAACCTAAAAAGGTTCAACTTATTTAAATAATTTATAAAAAAAATTGGTCAAATTTACATGAAGACCTATCCTTTAAAATCCACTTAATCAAACATTTATCACATCTTTTATAAATCCATTCTCTACTCCAACACATCCTTGATTGGTATTATAGTAAATTAAGTGTGCTTCATAAATAAAACCAACAAAAAGTTCATATCTACATAATGGAGTTTGAAGAGTCCTAAATTTCATAATACTAAAAAATATACATAAAAAAATACATATTATGATCATGATAATAATACTTATGTTACATAGCTAAATTGATTTTTCAGATTCTAAGTTTAGACTAGATACTGTACAATTGCATGATATTTTCCATTCATGACAGGTCATCATTCCTATGTTAGACACACAACATATTTATTTTTATTTTATTAAAGGGTTAATTGGTTAGTATTGTAATTTTTAGTTTTATATATATATATATATATATATATATATATATATATATTCAAATATTAAAAAAATATAATATTTCAAAAATTATAAACATCATGACCTATGCATGATATTGTAGTTCATTTACATGTATTTATTTATGATTTTAGGATATGCAATACTTATCTATATCTAATTTTCTATCAAATATTATTCACAAGTGTAATTGAGTGAGTTGTATAACATATAGGTTATCACTTTCAAATGTTGTTGTAGGTGGTGATACTATCTTAGGCCCATAAACTTTACACAAAAAATTTGCACTACTCTAGATAATCACATATTATGCTCCTATCCCATTTCAAGGGAATTATCTCAATGAACACAAGATCTAATTTATTAGATTCAAAATAATATTAGGCCTTTTATAACTTATTTTCATCATATAAAGTTTACCAAGGGAATATTTTATATAGGTTTTATCATTCTATGACTATCCATATTATTATTAATACAATAAAATAGATTACACAAACCTTTCATTATTTGATTGCTTAATTTAAGTTCTTATATTGCTGGATACCTAAGTTGATGTATATGATGATGTTAAAAAATACTTATTTAGATCAATTTCACCTATTATTCATACTTATTTGTTTGCTTCTTTTCTTCATGCTTTGTGTGTATTAAATTTCTCTATATTATTGAAATTTAAACATGTCACTAATTTCAACTTGAATCCTTATTGTGTAATTTTATGTGTGTGATTAACATTTGAACATGTCCCTTGTGTGTATGCCATTGGACTTATTGTTTTCTTTGTGTGCCCTTACATGTACTCTTTGTGTATGTATCATGGCCATAACTCTTATGTGTTATGTTTTCCTTAGTATTTCAAAGCTATGATGGATATAATGCATCTCTAAAGTTTTATGATGCCATGATGAATATCATGTATCTTCCTTAAGTATTTATATATCATCTTAATAGTATTCAACATATGATCATTATTAACTTTGAATCAAATTACTAACATATATCTAGGCATGACATTGTGTATTTTTTGTTTTACATGTATCATACATTACTATATTTATCATATTATTAGTATGTTTTTATGATTTCAAATGTTATAATTATTACTCCAAATTTTAACCTTTATATAAAATCATTTTCTTAAATTTTATTTTGAGTTAAGTTATTGTGCAGGATTCACAACACATCTCAAAAGAGGGGAACTACATAGTGACTTGTCTTAGATACTAAGCTACAATAGTTCACTAAACAAACAAAAACTAATAGTGTTTATTTATATGATCAAAGTGCATAATTTAATTAAAAATCATATTCAGATAATACAAAACCATATGGATAATGTCATAGGTTGGTATTATGTATAATAGAGTAATTTTGTCCCAAAAATTAGAAATAGTACTTTAAAAATTTCTTATAATTATACTCAACCTATAGATCAAATTTAAATGGCTACTTAAAGATAATTTAAGGTTTATGCATGAGATTATTATAGATTTATCTCAATTTTTTGGCATTAAACACAACATTTATCTAGAATTTAATAGATATTTTACTCAAAGACTTAATTTATATTATTTAGAGATTTGGGCCACATGTGTGGCAAACGATCACTTTCTTGCTTAGCTTTACACTAGTTTCCATAGAGGTAAAGATAATTCATGTGAATCTCTATGTTATATACAAAAATATCACTTCATATTATATTTCACTAGTTTTTGCACCAATTATTTTGCTAGTTTTGCACCATAATGAATCTTATTCTGTCTGTAATGGTTGATTCAAAATTGTACACCAATTTTGCACCATAATAATATTTTGGGATTCATACAAGGATTCTAAGTTAATTTACCATATTGAGTTGTGTGATGATGAATCTAAGTGTATATTTATTTTTAATCATAATTATCCTACCAATAAGGATTGGGGCATGCAAAGTCTAATCTAAGCATTTAAATGAAGAAATGTTTAAGGGTTCCACCCTCTCTAGTCACCAATTTTACACTATAAAACACAATGGTTTGTGTACCTAAAAATATGTATTTTTTCCTTATTATTTGATTTGTATGATTCATAAATATACATTTATATTTTTATCCTAATTAAGGATTGATTTATACATGTTTTAGTTCATATTTACATGAAGCACAATTCAACATGTGATATACATTTAAGACCATTCTTCATAGGTATAAAAATCTTTGTTTTACTCTATTATTTTAGATTTAATACACTAATAAAATAAAATTGTGGGAAATTTAGATTCTAAAATAAAAATTAAATATTAAAATAATGAACTTTTGACCACCCCTTACACACTTAACCTATGCTCAATTCCATAGTTTTAAACCACCATTTTTGTATTTTTCTAGGGATGACCCTTTATTTTAAGAAAACTTCAAAATTTAATGTTCGTATTACTTGATCCAAGTATTTTAGACTCATTAATTGACTAATTTATACTTCCAATTTGGTTATCTCTATTCCTCAAACAAAACTTCTCCTTCAGGGGAATGTTGTAGGCCAGTCTTGTCTGAATCCACTAGTTTCAATTTCTTACCATTTAATATCTAGTTTCCCAAATTCAAATTAATCCTAATGGGACATTACTAAGATCAATATGGTTTGATAATTGTTCAAAAATAAGTGGGTTCACCAATAGTTTCTATAAAAAAATGGGAAATAGGAGATGCTAGATCCTAATTAGATAAAATGAACTAAGTTAAAAGGGAAAAATACATAAAATAAATAAATTAGTTGGAAAATTGGAATGCATGACTGAGATTGAGATTGTATATATGTTGTGTGATTGTGTGATAATGTTGTGAATCATGAACACAAATTCTCTTAGTTATAAGAAAAGGTCTCCAAAATTAGACATGGATAGAACTTAATGGAATATTTAGAGTAGGCTAATTTATGGTAAAGTTTTTATCTCTGAGTGATAAGGTAAGTTTTCCTTTACTTATGTGTCCTATTTGAATTTTATATGAGATCTCGATCTATTTTGAAAACCAATATATATAATATTTTTCATGAGAACCCTAACTTAATGACAAAAGAGGATGAATGAAATCATGGAGTAAAAATGGTTTTGTGGTTTAAGTTTTGCTTGATCTCAAAACCCCATGTGTTGAGTTTTTCCCACATACCAATAATATGAAGAGGTGTCAAACTCAATGTATTTATCTCATGCTATGGTGGTGTGTGTGAAATACTAGTTAAAAATAATGTGTGATTAGATGCTTCAACAATGACCTATGACCTTGGAACTATATTCAAAATTATCTCAAAGCTATGAAGGATATGTGGAGTCTGAATTGGGAAAATGGGTGATTTATCTCAATGTGTAGTTAGATGTTCTAGTGATTTTTAATCATATGAGCCTCTAATGGATAATGTCTTTAAAATATAGATTTATAGTGATATTTTTAGAATTCATTCATATGGGGATTTTGAAACATCAAAGATTACCCATTTGGTGAATTTAAATTTGAGAAAATAGTTTTTATTTGGTAGGAGGATGCAACTATAATAATTGGACAATATTAAGGAGTGATATAGTCCAAATTGGGTGGCCTTGTACAAATAGTAGAGACAACTAAATTGGAAGTGTATATTAGTATAAACTCAAGCTTATGCTACTTGGGTTGTTAAATAGGGATATATATGTATAAGGAGTGGTCATAAGTACATTGATTTTACCCCCTTTTATTATAGTAATGCAGAAAATCTAAATTAATAGAGTAAAATGAAAAGAGATATACCTAAACTTACCTTTTAATAATAGTTTTTTAATGTAGGCCATAGTGTTGAATTTTGATTCATGCAAAAACATACAAGGAAACATGTATAAATAAACCCTTATTAGTATGAAAATATGAAATTAAACATAATAAAATTGTATATCTAATAATAAGGAATGAATGCAACTAATTGGGTACATGAAGCATTATGTTTTATGGTGTAAAATTGGTGATTATAGACAGGAGGACCCTTGGATATTTATTCTATGTTGAAACACTTAGATTGGATTGTGTATGCCCTAATACTAATTGATAATATAGTGTGTTTGACTCCATTAATGCATATTCGAAATAATAGAGTAAATTATAGTCCTTGTATGAATTCTAATATCTCATTATGGTGCAAAACTAGTGCAGAAAGGTGAATCAACAATTGTAAATTGAATAAGATTCATTTTTGGTGTAAAAATAACATGATGTCATTTTAGTATATATATCATAAAGAATGGCATAGGTTTTCATTCTAATTATGAAATGGTACAAAAATAATAATTTGAAGGAAGTGGTTATGTGACATGCACATGCCCCCAATATGATATTTGGTTGTATATGGGTTCTGAAACTAAGTAATATCATGTGATTTTTTGATATATATATATATATATATATCACATGATATTACTTAGTTTCATAATCAATTCAAAATACTTATTATTAATTTTACATAATCATTTCAAAAAAATACACAAATTTTTATAATATTGGAGAAATCATGCATGACATTTGTTCCAAGAATCATGAATACACATACAAGACATAAATTAAGGAAGAAAACATGAAAAATATGCATGAATGAGTAAAGTTGATCATCATTAGAAACTTATAACACTAGTATATTCATCAAATCAAGTTTTTTGGTAATCTATCAATTCTAAAGTAAGTGAGATAATAAATTGTGCAATGTAATGTACTAAAGTGTGAATAATAGGGAGAGTCATAGAAAGATAAAATATGTGAAAACATATGAATCCAGTGAACTTTCTATGATATAAACAAGTTTTAGAGAGCTTGTGACTAGATAAAATATAAAAAACTAGAGCCTATGTTCACTAGGACAAGTCTAATAGAATTAGATAAGAACATAACGTGTTATTAAATAGGATAGAATAATTTTGTCTATGTAAATTTTATGGGCCTAAGATTTTAACACCTCCTAAATCTACATCTAGAAATGAAAAACTATATTTTTTAACTCACTCAAGTACACTTGTGAGGCATACCTGATATAAAATTGGGTATATAGAACTAATGAATATATTGATCACAAATTAATTGAATTAAAAGAGATAAAAAAAATCATGCATAGGTCCTAGTTTTTATAATTTTTTATATTTTTTATATATGAAACATCTAAATTATTTATGTATAAAACCATTGTAGATGCATAATGTTCTTTGAATTATTGATTGGTTTTTATTTAAGTTAAGCCAATTAATAAACTTTATTTCTAATTTTTTTGGGATCATATATGGACCCAACCAATTTGGATTGAACCTACCCTTGGTTTCCTCTTTTGCATTGATTTTTCATAAGTATTTGTTTGGAACCAAGACACCAATATTAAACTCTCGATTGTGAATTATTTTTGCATATGCCATTGGAATAAAATTCTAATATATTCTGAGATGTATTACTACCTATATGCATCTTATCTCTAATTTTTCCAATTCATATGAACACTTTTCTCTATATTGATCATTTATAACAATCCCTTTGAGGGATACCCATAAATATATAATTTCCAACTGTAGTGGAAATAAAACTTCTATCATATAGACTAAGTAATATGGAGTGGCCCTAGTGGGTGTGATAATGATTGTGTGATAGCCCAATAGTGCATAAATAATTTGGTGATGTTAATCATCACCAAATTCAGTCAATATTTTATTTATACTCTTATTATTTTTTTCTATCTATTTCCCTATGGGTAATAAGGGGTAAAAAATGTGTGTCAAATATTATATTTTGCATAATGTTTTTTGATATTTTTATTCTTGAAATATAGACCATTTTTTGTAATGATATTTGAAGTAAGCATAATGTAATAGATGATATGTGTCATTAAGATATGATATATGTCGTCTATTGTACAGACTATAAAGGTTTAGCTTCATCCCACATGGTGAAATATATAGTATTTGTTATTATAAATTTATGCCCACTTGTTAATTCCATATTTAATTTTCCTACCATATCAAACCCCCAAATTGATAATGGCCAAGGAAAAATAATAGGATGAAATTTGTGTGAAGGTACATGGTTTAAATTTTTGTGCCTTTGGCATTTGTCACTTAATTTTTCATATTCTTAACATCTATGTTCCATGCTATGCCAATACTAGTCTAGTCTAATTAATTTATATGACATTAATTTTCCACTCATATGTGTTTTACATTCACTCTCATGCACTTATTATATTTCTAACTAAGCTTCCTCAAAGTTTAAACATTAGAGTAACTATCTATCAAATGATCACTTAAATAAGTCTCCCCAAATAATAACATATTGAAGTGCATCTCTTTGTAATTTTTATTTATAATTTCTAGAGAAATGATTTGGTGTGACTAATTTATTATTATTATTATTATTATTATTATTATTATTATTATTATTATTATTATTATATACATACATACATACATACATATATATATATATATGTGTATACACACACACACACACACACACACACACACACACACACACACACACACACACACACACACACACACACACACACACACACACACACACACACACACACACACACACACACACACACACACACACACACACACACATATACACACACACACAGAGATCTATATATATATATATATATAAACCATTCTAAACACTTTTTTGTTACATATGGTTTCCAAGATTGATAATGCAAATGAATTTGAATATAAAACTAATGGATCTTTTAAAATTTATATGGTGAAGATTTATTGATCATCATTTATGTAAATTAGTAAAAAATAAGTTGCACTAGCCATTATCTCAACATGATGGTTATATTTTCATGGAATATTCTCAATTGAAAAATTATAAAAACATATACATTAACATTGTACTGCATTTTTATTTAGGATTAATTTTCTTATTTTATCTAGTAAACATTTATCACTTGATTAATAACTAATTGTGAATCTCCATAAATATTTATAGTTTTGATTTGTAAGGCATGTGAAGCGTACAATCCCAAAATTAATGCCTCATACTCTATAATATTATTTGTACAATAGATATTAATCAATATGCAAATGGAATGGGATCTTTTTGTGGAGTAATAATAACAATTCCTACATTGATGCCAAATGTCCATTTTGAACCATAAAAAAAATCCATGTATCCTCAATGTTATTATATGATGTGGAATCATCCCAAAAAGTATCTCTGAGTCATGTTATATCCTATAATCTTGTTGTAACTAATTGGTCTATGATAACTTTGGCTTTTATTGATTTTTGAGATACAATTTTTATATTAAATTCCATGTGTAACATCACCCATTTTGATATGCACCCTGATAGATGAGGTTTTGACATGATAAAATATAAAAAAACTACCCTAGTAATTACTTGAGTTTTATTATTAATCATATAGTGTTGAAGATTTTGTATGGTGAATACAAGATTTTAAAAAAAAAAAAAAAAATCCATTGTGGTGTAATTTTGTTTGTAATCAATGAGTGTATATATAGTATAATATATATCTATTGTGATAATAAAGTGCCAAGTGAATGATATGTAGCTAAAATGTATAATAATAATGGTCTATTTGGGATCAAAGGCATGAGAATAAGTGGATTCAAAAAATATTTTTTAAGTGACTTAAAACTCTCCTAACATTTTATGTCATATTAAAACTTTGGATATTTTTTTAGTGACCTCAAAAACTGTTGTATCTTATATACTAATTTAGTGAAAAATAGATGTATTACTTTAATTTTACCCTGTAAAGATTAGAGTTTCTTCAACCCTTGAGGTGGAAGCATATCTATAATATATTTACTTTTTTTGGATCAACATCAATACCTCATTGTGATATAATGAAATCTAACAAATTTCATGATATTACCTTCAAAACACACTGTTTTGGATTAAAACATACATTATACTAATGTAATCACTCAAATACATGTTATAAATCTATTACATGATCTTTTATCTATTTTGATTTGTGAATAAGTCATCCCCATAATCCTTAACTATCTTGTGAATGAGATCATGAAAAATGTGCATCATGGTTCATTGGTATGTAGCTACCACATTTTTTAATCCAAAAGGAATAACTATATAACAAAAAGTTCCCCATGATGTAATATATGATATATTTTCTTGATCTTCCTTAGTAATTGTAATTTGATTACTCTTGACAAATCCTTCCATAAATGATAACATCTCATATCTTATAGTTGAATACATTATAATTTCAATTTTGGGTGGTTCAAAATGATCTTTAGGATAATCCTTATTTAAATATTTAGGGTTTGAACAACATTTAATTTATTCATTAGGTTTTACAACTAGAATAATATTAAATACCCATTCTATATAAGTTACTGCTCGAATGAATCTTGTATCAAGTAGTGTTTGAATATTTCCTTAACTAACAACATAAATTTTGGATGCATTTTGTGGATTTTATATTTGACTACTTTTACATTTGGTTAAAGTTTTATCTAATGGACTGCAACAAAAAGATTAATGCCTAGTGTATCAAAGTATACCCAGACAAATATCTCAGGGAAATCATCTAATATTTTCCTTAATACTTTATCTTCATCAATTTCAAGTGTAGTAACCAAAGTTAATATTATTAGATATGTATATTTTCCATTATTCAAATCAATTATCTCCTCATTTTTAAGTTTATATTAATCTTCAACATAAATTATAGTAGTGATTGTATCCAAACCATCAACTAGTAGATTATTTGGCGAACTATCAAACTCACCAAAATATACATGATCATTTGTAGAATGAGAAAACCTATTATTATGATATAATGAAGGGATATCCTCATATTATAATAAATAATCTATCAAATACTAATTATTATAAAATTGCTATAGTGTCAAGAGATCTGGTGAAGAGGTGTTATTGACCAAATTTGACTTTTAGGTTAAATTAGGGCACCCCTAGTAAAAATTTAAATTTTTAGGCCTATAAGTGGGTATAATGTATTTTAATAAGGTGTTTTATAGGTAATTTTATTCCTTTAAATGTTCTATTAATCTTGGTCACTCTTTTCATTAGTCTGTCTTGTCATTTGGGGTCATTTTAAGGGTCTAAATAGTGCATTTAATGTTTTTTAAAGTTTTTTTTAGGAAATTTACAAATTTAAAAGAGTTTTATCATGTTACATGTGTCTTATTAGGTCCTTATTAACTATAATAACTTAAAATTGTCAAGTTACTTAAAAAAGGCAATTTTCTTTAAGAAAAGAGTAAGTTTGGCACTTATACAGTCTCCTTAGGAAGTATGCCATTTGGAAAATGTGTAAATGTGAATATTCAAATTCCTCATGTTTAAATACATGTTTTTTTTGATATAAAACTTACATTTATTTCTCAAAACCATTCTACATATTTCTTACTCTTCTCGGTAGACTGAAGTGACTTGCAGGTTTTTGATTGGTATGGACAACATACGTAGTTTCAAAAAAAATTATTTTTGGAAATGATTATACACTTATATACCTTAAAATAAATATAATAATTTTTATAAATGGAAACTATGCTTCATGAACCATCCATTTGAAGTTTACTTTACAAATTTGCTTGTAAATTTATGAACCCTATAGGTTTTTCTTCATTCTAAGCAAGTTCATACAAATTAGTTACTGAGATTGTTTCTATAGGATGTTGGTTATGTAACCTTATGATTCACATGATTGTTTTTAAATTTAAAGGTGTTTGATTTGTCTAATGATCTCACTTTTCAAGAGAATGCACCATTTGGTATTATGGGTGGTTTTCACCTTTGGAGGAGTTTTCATGCTTTATCATTAGTTCCAAAGGGTTGTGTTAGATGCATATACATGTTTTCAAAGTCTCATTGACTCATTTTGTTTCAAATTTCATCCAATTTCACTTGATTCTCATAGTTTCAAGCTCATTCTCCATGCTAGAACAATCATTCAACACTCTACCTACCTTGTTCCACATATTTGCAAGTGATTTTTAGGATGGAAGAAGATGTTGAAGCATGTTTAAAGAATCACATAGTGGTTAATTATAATTTTAAAGTATTTTAAATAGTTTAAATTTTTTTAAGACAAATTTATATACTCACCTTACCAATTTGCTTCAACTTATTGCCTTCATGGAGAAATGAGCATCTACAAATGTTCCTTGCAGAGAATGAGAACTCTTGATGGGAGATTAAGAGCATGAAAAAAGATTCTATGAAATTATCTTGTGTGATCCCATCATGGTAAAACTTTAACAAGGTATCAAGTGATGATTTTGAGGTAAAAAAAGTTTTGAAAACATGACATGGCATGGTTCAGAGCTCTCATCCCTATTTTGCACAAATAAAGGCCCAATGGGTTTTTGGTGACCTCAACAAACATGCCTCCTATATGACCCAATACATACTGAGGTTTGGATTATGTATTCCTTATATAGAAAAATGCCTATGCCAAAGATGAGATATATAAAATTGATGGAGAGTGGTATTTTTTAGGTCCAAAGTTGCCCAAAAAACCACTGAAAACAACTAGTGATGTCTATAGTTTTAGACCAAAAGAAGCCTTGTCTACCAGAGTTACAAATTGAAAAATGTTCCAAGATTGGAAGGTATCATGAGTGGATTGGCATATAAAGTTAGAATAGTGATCATCAAAGTGAAGATAACATGATGAAATTTGATCCTATACATTCATGGCATGTTCATACACTATAAAAATGAACTCCTATACCAGGCTCTCCAAGAAAAAAATGTCCAAGTCAAAGAGGGAAGACATTTTTTTGAGTCCTAATGGGACATATTGGTAAGTTAAAAATACATATACATTTTGGAACCTCAAAATTTTTTCAAATAATCATTAATAACCCTAATCAAAGTCTAAGTACGCAAAGGTTCACCTACATGGGTCACTAAAGCTGAGTCTCAGTCAGAACTAAAGATAACTTAGTTAGGAATCTAAGTGTATGGGAGGAACTAATAAAATTGGGATGGAGAAAAAAATTGTGACCACATTCTCTATAAATATGATAGACCTTATAATATCCAAATATAGAAATGAAGTTAGCAAGGACTTCTTAAAGTCTCCATGAACACCTACAACTAACTAAATGACTGTGTTGGCAACTAGAAGGGTATTCAGGAAATGATGCAAGTCTAAGTGTACAAATTTAATGGATGAGAGATTTAAGTGACAATAATTATTTATTAAGAGTCTCTCCACCATGTCAAGGTCACATGGAAATACATACACCTATAGTCAAAGGTTAAACAAGGGTCAACTAAATAAGGATTATCTTAGTCTAAATAGATGGGGAAGACATGAAATTATTGATGCTTAAATACATTTTGTAACCTAAGTAAGGTTAGGTAAGTCCTAAATAATAAAAACCATAGTCATTTAATGTTAATGATGATCTATATGACCTTGAAGGAGCTCTCCTACAACTAATATGTAACTGTATGATGGTAATGACTAAGATAGGGTACCTAGAAGATGGTCTAAGTTGCCCAAGGTGAGCTAATAGGTATAAATAATTTTTGGATGATTATGGGAACTTAAATAAATTATTTTATCATTATTTTAAATTTAAATCTTATCACATATCTATAGGTATAATAGCTTAAGGTGAACATAGTCACAGTGTTATAGCACTCAGTCTTCACTAAGTAGGATGTAATGGGAAATTCATAGAAGATTGGAGTGGTGAGTAGAGATTAAAAAAAATTAACCAAAGGAATGAAATTTTTTATAGACTATATACCATGAAATAGGGGTAAGAAATTTTCAAGTGATGCACAATACACTTCATAGAGTGAAAATCCTACACACAGTCCATCCTAAAAAGTTTGTCTTAGTGTTTAGCACTTTTAGAAGGTCTATGCATAAGATCAAGAGCTCATTTTTTGTATAAAGAATATTTAATAATTTTATAACCTCATGTAACATTAATATTTTTCTGAGTAAATAAGGGAGTGCCCTCTATTTTGTCTCAGATAGAGGGCACTGCCTTATGAGCATAAACCCTAGTAGTCTTGAAGAGATTGATGAAAGAATAGGTTAGGACCTATATATACTTTTTTGAATGATTTATAAAGTTTCAAAAAAAAATTGAAAACATAAATAATAGATCATATATGGATTAAACTAAGTGAAGTGGGTTGGGGAGCCAAGTATGCAAGTAGAACTATTTGGAGTCTAGAGCCAAATTTGGAAGTCATTTACACATATAGCTTTAAGTATGCATTATACATAATTTGGAGATGTGAATGGGGTCATGGATGATGATTTAAAGATTATAATTTTCATTTATATCCATCATAAACTCATTTCGGGCCTTAGAGTGTAGATAGGCCTATTGAATTGGTCTAGGCCTAGTGCCCAAAAGGGGGTCTATTACACTTTTCACATGAGCTAAGCATTATATCCTATATGATTTTTTTTTTTAAATAAATAAAAATGTTTTAAATATATTTTAGATAAAATAAAACCTTTAAGAAGCCATTTTTGGCTCAAAATCCCATCAGGCATATAAGGAAACAAGAAGACAAGCTCAAGTGGCCATTTTCAATTGTTCATATCTTTCATGAAGCTATACGTGTGATAAAAAGGAGTTAGGGGGTACTATCAGGGGTATAATAGGACATATTTGTGTAAATTTTTATCAATTTGGAATTCCCAAATTTATGAACAATCGTTAAGACCAAAAATAGACCTAAAACCCTACTAAACCGTTACTAAAGACTAGTCTTGGAAAATGGAGTCGAATATGCAACCATATGTGATATTTTGACCATAATACATATTTTATATTTTATATGACATACCAAAGATGATCCAAACATTTTTTTATATGGATGGGGGCATAAACAATCTTTTTATCACTATTTTGTGTGTTTTGTAGGCTACAGGAGGAGTTAGGAGATGAAAAAAAGTTTGAGAGAAATATTTAAACTTATAATAACTCATAATATTCATTTAATTCCATTAAAAATATTCTAATTTCTTAAACTAGGCCCTTACTTTTAGCCAATCAAATCTAGCATATTGGCCAAGCTAGAGAGAAGGGAAGAAATCTTCAAGTAAAGTGATTTTAAGGTTCCCATGATGATTACAACGACATAGAAGGTATTTAAAATTTAAATTAAACCTATACCATGTATTTTCATGAACACATAATTCCAAATTTCAATACAAGTGTGCAAGGTGCATGAGAAGGAAGTTTCTTATAGTGCAGGTGATGATGTCTCTCTTCCAGGAGTTTCCAAAACACCAGGCATGAAACTAATGAATCAATAGGAATTTATGATATAATATCCTTAAATTACAATAATTATAACTTAAATATATCATTTACAAGTCACTCAATCAATCCTAATCATAAAGGTATTTTTTTGTGAAAGAAAAAGGAATTTTAGGCCACTTTGCATAACTTTCATGACTTGGATTGACACTTTTTTCTCTTGTACTTACATGGTTTGACCCATATGATATTATCATGCATGGATAAATTATTTTATGATATTTAAAATTTTATTTTTGATCCTTTGACTTCTCTTTCTCTTTCTCTCTCTCTCAAACTCTATAAGAGTTAGCCATTTTAGCATTGTAGGGGATGCTCCACCCAAGTATGGTGAAGCCCTACTCATTTTTATACCTATTGATAAATAAAATTACTAAGTGTTACTTATTAATTACTATTTAAAAGTTTTTCCCACATGAATTATGAATATTTTTTAGTGAATACAATGGATTCCTAGCATGTGGTCTCATTCTTTCACCTTGTTTGAAATTGGAAAACTTCTTCTTTCAGGGCATGTGAAGTATTTTAGGGGATTTGAAGTATTTTAGGGGATTTGAAATTTTTAGTAAGTTAGTATTTTAATTAGTTCCATTCAAGGCCTCTTGTATAGTCCTCCTAGCTTTTCAAATTCATCCATGACCTCATAATGTAGCATTGATGTGAGAAGATGAAGATTAAAGGAGTGTATTTTTAGTTTGTTTCTTGGTATCAAGTGTAGAATGCAATTGGTTAGAATTCATCAAAGTGATTTGGTGTATCACCTCCTTAGTTTATATTTGATTTTATTTATCTCTTTCCCTTTTCGCCCGCTAAAGTTATTTTCAGGTTCAATCCTAAGTGGTATATCAAGGGAGCTAGCTCTATCTAAAGACTCATCTCATTCCTTAGGCTGCCCACAAGCCTAGAAGTGATTCCATGTTTCCACTTGGACGAGGAGAACTTTGAAACTCCTCAAATGGTGTAAATAAAAGTGATCAAATGTATCATCTATGACATATATATGTAAAATTAATAATGTAGATATATGATTGGATAGATGTTTATCTTATTAAATATATTTATAAAAAGTTATGGGTCGATTGGTATATGTCATTGAGTTTGAGTTTACTAAATAATATATAAAACCATGTCCTTGTATACCCTTATAAGTGGAAACCTAAATAGGATGAATGATTCCTTGTACATGCTTCCCTAGTCCCCATCCTATATAACCCATATTTTTAAAATACCTTAAGCTAAAATCATAGAGTTTTTAATTTTCATCATTAGGTCAAATGGCTTCCTATGTAATTATAGTAATCCATATACACACACACGCACACGTGCACACACACACACACACACACACACACACACACACACACACACACACACACACACACACACACACACACACACACACACACGTAAGCATGCACACACGCATGCACACACACGCACGCACGCACGCACGCACGCGCGCGCGCGCGCGCACACACACACACACACACACACACACACACACCTTTGAAAAATAAATTTTAAACATGAATGAAAATTGGAAGGGACAACCTACATATCATGGATCCAAGGTCTTCCAAGAAAAATGTTATAATTAATATCATTGGGAATGACCCAGAATGTTATAAAAATAGTTATATCACCCAATTTGAGATTCAAAGTTATTTTCCCCAATAATTTGTGAGGAAATTATCAAAGACTCTAATATTCACATATAAATGGTCTAAGTTTTTAATCATGTATACAAATATTATAACCTAAACCATTATTTACTAGGACTTGCTTAACCCCATGTCATCAAATTTAAGATGAACATATAAATGTAATTACTAATTAATGATGTATTATTTTTGTATTTATTCATTATTAAAAGATATAAAATATTTTATCCATCATATTTTTTTAATGATGGAATACACATAATTTGCTTCAACATTTATGGGACTATAGTGTCACACAATGCCAAATATAAAAATTTCTTGTACATATCTAACTACTAGAGCAACTCTAATATGGAAATAATTAATTTTTTGGTATTAAAGTGATTAGTAATGTTAAACCTATGATTTTTTCC
Organism: Torreya grandis; assembly: GCA_037957365.1. NCBI lineage: Eukaryota > Viridiplantae > Streptophyta > Pinopsida > Cupressales > Taxaceae > Torreya > Torreya grandis. Next base: position 213,325 of record JARHVA010008574.1, on the reverse strand, counting down.
ATCACGCTTTTCATGATTTGAATCTCAACATGATTTAGTGATAACAAAATAGATTGTAGGATTTACTATAAGCCTAAGGTAAATAGTAGAGTCAGGATGGTAAATGAGGTAATTTAGAGATATATGGAAAGGAGGAATGAAAGGAATAAATTGGGCCATTTGAAAATTAGTAGTAATAGGTGGAAAATCCAACTAAACCATGTAAAAAAAAAACATCATAGGTTTGTTCATTATTATGGTCTTGGTTTATACTAGATTTTATTTTTATTTTAAATTATGAATCCATAGATTTACTTTCAACTTCAATATTTTTCATATTAATGGAAAACTACATGTAAAAATTATTGGAAATTTTTTAATTAATAAATGATAAATGGATTCAATCATTATTATTATTATGAAACAAAGAAAAAAAGAAACTTAAAACCCTAATGGAAATGTTAGAAGGAAAGGAGGAGAATCATAGGGTAACTAGGGTTTGAGCAATTTTTAACAATAAGATGGTTCACCAATATGTTTTATCAAAAAAATGTGAAATAAGAGAAAATACATCCTAATTAGATAAAATTAACTATGATAAATCAAGATGTAAAATATATGCATAAATAAAGCATTCGCTGATTTATAATTTACTATATTTAAAAATATGCTCAAAAGTGAAAATGCAAGAAATGAATAACTTAGCTAGAAAATAGGAATGTAGGATTGAGATTGAGGTAATAAATCTGACTATGTGATAAAGTTGTGAATAAGTAGCATGATTTCACTTGGATCTAGGAAAATGCCACTAGAATTAGATAGGGACATCATGCACTAGTGTTCATATGGTACATTGGCATCTAATAAGGGTTTTACCTCTGTGACTGATATGGTAAGTTCACCTATGCCTATGTGTCCTATGTGAATATGTGGGTTCTCTTAATCTATCTTTAAAATAATTATATACTTACTTGACACTAGAACTTTATCTCAATGACATAAGAGGATGAATGTGATCAAGAGGTAAAAAAGGGTTAGTGGTTGAATTTGTGTTTGACCTCAACACCTCCTATGTTGATCCTTATCTAAATACCAATACTCTAAAGAGGGATCAAACTCCATGTAGTTATCCCATGTTATGGTGGTGTTTGTGAAAGATTAGTCAAAATGATAAATGTTGGTGGAATCTTAGTGTGGTAAGATGCTTAAAAAATGACATGTGACCTTGGAGGTGTATTTAGATGTAGCTCAAGGATACTATAAATGTGTGGAATTTGAATTAGAAAAAATACATATTTTTATTTCTATGTACAATTTGATGTTCTAGTGTTTTTCAATCATACGAGCCTCTAGTAGATAATGGATTGAAAATATGGATTTATAGAGATAAGTTTATAATTCATTTGGATGGGGATTTCAAAATGTCTAAGATGAATTATTTAGGAAAATTGAATTTGAGTAAATGGATGCTATTTGGTGGGAGGATGTGACTTGTAGAACTAGATAGTATTAGGGAGCATGATAGTATAAATAGGTACACCTTTTATGAAGAGTAGAGACAACTAAATTGGAAGTGTAGATCAGTCTAAAAGTGAGCTAAGTCTAATTTGGATGTTGAATAGGGATATTAAAAACTATAATTTTCTTAAGATGTAGGAGTCATCCATATAAAAAGTGAAGGAATGATGGTCAAGGACCATGGAAATAGGCATGAGATAAGTGTGTATAAGGAGTTGTCACAATTTCATTATTTTATCAGTAAATGTTAATTTATGTGTCTACAAAATGAAGGTTTCATTTTTATTACAAATACCATATATTATCTAGCTGCTCATTATACTCATTATTCCTAATTTTGAGTCCACACAACCCAAGAATCCCTGAGTGAGGTATAAATATAATATCAAAGTCACAAGTCATTTTTCAAAACACATAATCACACTAGGATTGCACATTCATATAAATTTTCAATAGTATTATACATACACCACTACAACATGGGAGAACTGCACAAAGTATGATCCTTATTTTGATTATTGGTATGTAGGGAACACTTAACGCATGGGATTTTGAGGTCAAGAATAACCCCATCCCCTTTTTAGTCACCCACATTTATGATATTTATTCCATATTTCATTGAGATAGGATTTTGAGTGAAGAATTAGGAATATAGTATATCTTGTATTGAAATGAATACATATACATATACACATAAGACCTAAAGGTAAAGGTGCATCTTTAATTTACACAGATGAAAAAATAAATAAATGATAAAGCCACATTGTACATATAGCATCATAGGTCATCCAAGTCTAAATAGTGTAGCCTTGTCCTAGGATAATGTGGAGTCATATTAATTATTCAAAATAACCTCTCAAAGTATTATAGTCACAATTGTCGTCTTCCAGAATTGAGTTCCACCTTATTTATTTATTTCATAGTACTCTCTCCTTTTTTCACATTTATGAAAATAGTAATTTTCAATTTTTTTGTGTGATTATTGTATGTATTATGCATTATAATTTAATCAATAACTTTTATTAACTAGGTTACACACCTAAAAAAAAACATGATAAAAATGTACAATTGCACAACATAAAAATTAGAAAATAATGCATTAAAATGATGTATGAAAAATCATAGAGTTTCCAAGAATAAATTTTTTAAACAAGGTGATTTTCGACTCAACACATGCCACCTAAGGGGTGTCTAGGGCTATGTGAACTTGAATTAATCAATGATGGTGAATCATATGGATAATACATATAAGTTTATATCTATGTGCATAAAAATATAAAATATGTCATGGATTATAATTACATGAAGTCAATAAAGACAAATTTCCTATGTGTTCTCACCAATGTCTATCTCTAAATCAAGTGGTATTGGGGAGATATTAGATCTTGGGACACAAATACATCCTCAATCATAGGTTTTTTAAACCCAAGAAGGGTACCCATTGAATCTCTCATCATTTATACAAGTAAAAAATGAAAGAGGTAAATTATTAATCAATTAAAAGTAAATGATTTTAAATAAATTTAAATTATTCCTTCCATAAAAAGAGAGATAGATAATAGCAAGGAACTACAATTCTAATTATAGTGTTAACATCAGGTTATTATAGTCTATATGGGGTACTAATAACATCTACTGTTACATAAAGAAATAAATAATGAAATATAAAATTACATAAGCTATTTAAGATAAATTAAAATTATTCCTTCAACATAAATAAAGTGAGAGAGGGATCAAAAGATAGATAAATAGTGATAATGAGAAATATTAAGAGGGAGATAAAGAGAGAGTGAGAGGGATAAAGACAGATATTGCATACAAAAGAGATAATTATTATCTCTCTTTCTCTCTATCTATATTCTTATGTCTCTATCTCTTTCAAGAGGAGGGGAAGACCAAGAAAGAAAACACATTCAAAGTATGGTGTATAAAAAATATTCAAACAACACATTAACTTTACAATTTACTTTCACAACCTAGTGTATGGTACTACAATGATAACCACAACCTAAATAATATAATCTAAAATAGGTGGGGTACCTAAAAGATTAGTTATAATATATATAAATAAAAAATTAAATAATTAATATATTAATCAATTAAGTAAAAATGAATATTTATTTACATACATAAACAAACTATAATTAAAAAAATGTGTGAATACATATGGTGAAGTAGATAAGTCCTACATATCTTTTTTTTTTTTTGACTTAATGTGTTGAAGTAACTAAAGATGGCATATACTATTGTTCACTAGGGTCCTGAAGTGCTAAATCAACTTTACATGTTATATATAATTATTTATTAGTGTATGGAGGTGCTGAAGCAAATGTAGATGGCATACACTATTGTGTAATAGTGTCTTGTATATATGTGTGTATAGTACTATAGGTGTGCCTATTTTATTTTAAAATATAACTCGTATATGTATAACTTGAACATGTATTCTAGTACACTTACTCCCACATGATGTCCAATGATTATAAGAATTGTAGGATGCCTAATAGTTATGTCACCATGTGAAGCACCAATAATAAGAGAGACACGACTAGATATGGTACCAAATGTAGCTTATGTATAATTCCTTAGTGTATGCATCTTAATGTCAATATTAACCTATGTGATACTAAAAACTACCTCAAGGGTGTCACTCTGCATACTATGATAAAATATTTTGAGGATGGAATCACGTGTTATTGTCCATGACCTTCTATGTTATAAATTTTGATAGTTTTCGTCTTGCTTAGAATTAGGTAAATTAAATGAGGACATTCATCCCATACCTTGGGATGAATCTATGTCAAAATAATTTGTTATTTTTTTAGAACAAAATTATAATAAATATTTCTCAAAAAATACAATGAAAACTCATTTTTATTTCATGAAGGCTCATCAAACACCATCCGCCACCTATCCCAAAAGATTTTTAAATCTCTACATGAATTCAATTGATGATAATGTGTCTAGTAATAATTGGTGGTTATTCAATGGTTCTAGGTATATGAAAAAGGCACATAATTATTATTTTTTGAATTTTTTTCTTATTAATATCCTCATATGAAAATTTATTTTAATAATATTATATCAATACATATCTTTGATGTAGCATTACATCGAGTTGGGAAGTGACATTTATCGATTCATGTTAAATGACCTCTAATGTATTATAAACTAAATTATGTGCACACTTTTTTAAAGAGTCACACAAAGAATTAATAATAATTTATTTTTATTTCCACTATGAAAGATATTTTTTATATATTTTTACTTCTTCTATGAGGTTAAAATGTTGGATATTTTCATTAGATTTTTATTGGAGGTTTTCTTCAGGAAATGGGTCCATCAAACCAAGAATATATAGTTATAAAAACAAACATTTATATTAGGTATTTAAATTTCACATTATAAATTTAATTTTAATTTCAATACCCCATTTCCTTTTGATTATTATAAAAAAATGCATCACAAAAATATCATTACAAGCCCTAAGCATGTCCTAAGGAAAAAATAACACATATGGGACTGTGATTCAAACATGGAGTCTTGGTGTGGATTTTTGGAGAATAATAAAATGAAAAACCTATGTTTCCTCTCCATAATCATGATCAATCATTTTCAAATGAAATAAAATATGTGGTTGTGTTTTTTTTTCTGTGCCTTAGGGTTTATAAAGAGTATAGGTTGTTTAGGGTTGTTATCAACCTGTGTGTACCTAGTTTGGGTTTTTTTAAATGGTGTGTAAAATTTTGAAAAGGGAACTCACCTTAATGAATAAATTAAAATTTTTATTAGAAATCATCCCTTTTGTGTCCCACAACTTTGAGCATTCACTCATACATTTCTTCATGACTAATGGACCTAATTTCAATCTAAGGTGAAATACATAAATTTACATGCCCATGAAGGCCCATTTTGAATTATTATTAAAATTTCAATTCTCTAATATCATTCATGACTTTGTGACCCTATTATCCCATTCTAATTTCCAAGTGTATTCACTTTACAATTACAAGTTTGTTTAAACCATTACATGTGCTAAATTATTTGTTAAATTTTGTGATATGATCATAATATGTTGATATATTGTGTACACAAAAAAAATCATGTTTGGATAGATAAATTAGATTTAATGTTTCAAAAAATTCATAATGTTTACTAAGGCCACATAAACAATAAAAAATATACCTTCATGACTCTGTGACTTTGTGGCCTCATGATGATTTCCACATGTTATATTATGATGTTGTAGACTGATTAAAATTAATTTATTTCATTTATTAATATTTTAACTTTGGTATTTTTATCTATTATCTATGGGGAATTTTTCAATGTGAATAAATTTATGTTAAAGTAAAGATAAAATAAAACTAGATCTATAAACTTTAAAATTACATAATTACACATTAATATTAATATTTGTAGTTATTTGATATTGATATTATGATAATGATGGATTTATCAGTGATAGAAATTATAGGGAACAGAAGTTGGAAATATTTAAATTTTAATACTTTATTAGAGTAGGAAAAGGGGGATGGTGATTAGAGTGACTAGGAAGCCTATTCAAAGCTATTGTTGGGTCAAGGGAATCAACTAGGATTTGACCCACCACTTCTTAAATTTGGTCAAAGGAAAAATGAGTCAAGGGAACAATCCCTCTAAAAATAATAATCCATATAATTATATATCATTATAATTGAAGGAAAATTCAAAAGGGTTTCATATGTATGTTTCAACTTCAATGGTAAGCAGAGATCTAACCAAAATGAACACTGTTTTGATTAAAAAAAATTCCTAGGAGTGAAGAAAAATATTGACGTCATTCATAAATAGAATAAAATGAAATGGTATCCTTGAAGCCATATGGATATTTTAATAATGATAAAATGTTTATTTTTTATTAATATCGATAATGATGAGGACCATGATCAAATCCTAGCTAGAGGTCCTTATTTTTTGGTAGAATGGGACTCTTTTTGAGGAAATGAAAACATGGCTTTGATCTAGACAGGGAGGATATAAATTTAATTTTAGTTTAGGTGAGATTATTTATAATATTAATTGAGTATTATTAAGAGTATATCGTTATTAGTACCACCAAAACCTTTCAGAACCTAATTTATTTTGATGTTGTAAAAAAATTCGTGACAAGACTCAACTATGCACATTTATGTGTGAATGATTTTGTGGAAAAATCCCTTCTAAAATCTATCATGTTGCATTCCATTTTTTTAAATTGGAACCAAAAAATAGAATATGAGGAATTTCCATTGAAATTAATTTATTGTCACAAACTGGGTCAAATTTATAAAATTTAACCAACAAAGAAAAATGAGCCAAATCTAAGAATAAAATATCCAAATATTTGGAAAAGAAATGAAAAGGATCCAAGTATTCAAGAATAGGAAGGTTTGGTGCCTCAAAAGGAATTTGTGATATTGGATAAGAATGAGGATGCTTTTTAAAATATTCAAATGGTGGAAGTAAAACAATAATAAAACCAAGTGGAAGCATATCAAGTAAACAATGGTTTATAAAAGAAAGTAGCAGTAGAGGAATAGTGAGGATCATGAAAATGTACTAGCTAAACTCATATATGTTAGTAACCAATTATGTGAAGATGGGGGTGGTATATAATGAGGATAAATGTTTATATAGGGTAAATATCTTCCCAGTTTTAATTTTATATTTTCTTATTTCAAAATTTTAGATGTTGAATATGAATTAAATTCTCCTAAAGAAGTAAAATTAGTTTCAGAGGATTTGGTAGAAAAGGAGGAATTTGTCCCCTAATCCTTGTAGAATTTATAATATTTAATTTATACTCTAGTTCAAAGGAAAGGGAAACAAATTGATATTTAGAGTAGTAAAACAATGAGTAGGCATGGTGTGGGGGAAAATTACAAGATATAGATTCTAAAAATATAAAGGCAAACTAGGTTAAAAAGATTCCAAAAATAAATTTACAAAAGAGGATATTGTTGATGGTATGTAGACTACATTAGAAGTGAGTCAGAATAAAGTATCCATTTCTAAATAGGAATTATTTCATGGAATATTAGAGTTATTAATAACTATAATAAGCATATAATCATTTGAGATCTTAGTAATATTAATAAGCCCTATTTTTGGTCATTCAATAAACTACAATGTGTGAACTAATGGTTCTGGATGTTAAGAATAATATATGGAAGGAAGCCTCTAGTCTTGTGGTTAGTTCAATTGGATCCTCTTGAGGACTTGAATTTTTTTTGGGATCCTATGATTATTAAAGGTGACATCTTGGTTAGCAATGAGCATCATATTGTCATTTTGTTTTCTAATTTGGTTGATAATTATATGTGGATTTTTTCAAACATATATGTACCTAATTTGTATACTAGTAGAAGGAAGATTTGGGAGGAGTTAAATGATTTAAGTAAATCCTACTTTCATTTTATATGGATGATAGTTAGGAATTTTAATACCGCCATATCACCCTTGGAGAAGAAAGGTGCTAAACAAGAGTACAATAGAAGTATCGAGGATCTTGAATGTTTAATAATAGTTAATGGCATGATTGATGTAGAGATCAAATGTTCTAGGCATACTTAGTCTAATAGGTGGTTTGGTGAGAATCTAATCCAAGCTAGATTGGACAAATTTATCACAACTCCTAAATCGATGATTTTTCATAGTTTATGTTTATATTCACTTCATAAAATTGATTTTGATCATAACCCCATTGTGATAAATTTGGATATGGGGGAGAAAATATCTAACATTATATTTAGGTTCATAAATATGTGGGCGCAACATCATGGTTTTAAGTATATAATTAATGACTAGTGGAGCATTGATATCAAAAGTACTTCCTTGTGTAGAGTCTCCAAAAAAAATTAAAAAAAATAAATTTAAAATCAAAAAGTGAAACTGATAATTTTTTAGGGATAAATTTGAAAAAAGAAAAAAATTATGGAGAATATTCCTACCTTAGAAAGTAAGATCATGTTTGAAGGAATGAAAAAAAATCTAACTTATTAAAGGAATATATTCTTAGTGAGTATCACTTGATCATAGCTAAAGAAAAAAAATTGGTGAAACAAATCTTAGGCTATTTGGTTAAAATAGGGAGATAATAATACTATTTTTTTTTCATATTTATATCCTCAAACATAAAATTTCCAACAAAATTTATGATATTTTTAAATATAATGGTGATTCTAATTCTAATCCTTAGGTTATCAAGGATGAAGATATTAATTTCTATAAAAATCTCATATCCTATGAAGGTGATGGCAATGTTGAAGTGGTTAACATAATTTTGGATTCAATTACTTATTTGGTTAGTTAGGAAGTCAATAAGAGGTTATTGGATCCAATTAATATTGAATAAATATATTTTTTTAATTTCATCTATGGAAGGATATAAGGCACTTGGCGCTAACAACTTTCTTGTATCCTTTTCTAGAAATACTAGGATATTGTCAAGATGGATTTGACTATAAATATTGATAAATTCTTGTATTTAATAAATATTTTGAGCTAATTGAATAATAATTTCATTTTTTTGATTCTTAAAAAACATGGAGCTAAGGAATTCATATATTTCATGCCTATCAACATGTGCAATACAATTTACAAATTTTTCACTAAACTTTTGACTCTTTCTATTTAACATTTTTTACTTTCTACTATATATAATCAATGTGGTGGTTTTTCATTGGAAGGCTAATTCAAGATGGTATAATCACATTCCATGAGACACTCCACTTGATGTGCAAATCCAAAAAATAAGGCATGGTTCTAAAGTTAGATATGAATAAATCATATGATAGGGTTTCTTAGACATTTTTTGACTTGATTAAGGTTAAATTTGGTTTTTGATCCCATTTTATAAAAGTTGTTAACAATTGTATTTTTACAACTATGTTTTCTATTTTTTATCAATGGGTGCCCTGAAGGGTTTTTTCCTAGTGAATGTAGTCTAAGATAAGGAGATCTATTATCTCATTTTATTTTCATAATTATTGTGTAACCTCTCTACATAACCTTATCTTTATCCATCATAAAGGGTAAAATTAAAGGAATTAACTTATCATATGTTGTGGATCCCATTACTCATTAGTAGTTTGTTGATGATAGTCTAATAATGGTTGAAGTGTCTGTTAATGAAGCTAAGGAGTTGAATAAATTATTGAGATAAAACAAGGAATCTTCAAGTCAAAAAATAAATTTATATAATATTTTTTTCATTAACACCCCTCCCATATGGTAACAAAAAAATTCTAGAGTTTTGGGCTGAAAAATTAAGTAATTTCATTCAAATTATCTTTATATGCCTATTTTTCATGATAAGATGCATATGGATGTGTGTAACTCTTTAATTTATAGGTTTTATTATAAGTTGTGTGGGTGGAAAGGCATATTACTTTCATAGGTATGAAAATTATAGCTGATAAAGAGTAATCTCCAAAACCTTCTAGTCTATCTCATCTATATTCAAAATGCCAAGAATTATAGATGATAATATTGAGAAAATTAAAAATAGATTGTTACGGTCTAGTATGAAGGAGAAGAATATATTATCTTTGATGTCATGGGACAAGGTGTGTTTTAAAATAATTATGGAGGGATGGGCATTCATAAAATTAAACCAATGTCTTTAGACTTTTTGTAAAATTAGGCTAGAAATTTCTTAAGTACTCTAACCTTTCAACTAAATTTATTAAGCCTAAGTAAATGGACTCTTTAGAAGATGATAAATGGTTGTTTTATGACTCCATCCCAAAATATTCTCATTTTTATAACTAGTTAGTTAATTATATAAAGATCATTCTAAAAGCGTGTATATAGAAGATTAGTTCAAGTGAAAGAGTGTTATTCTATCAGGAATCATATATTCTTAGCTCTCCTCTTTAGATTGTTGAGCCTTAGAATAGGTTCATCAAAATCCCTAAGAGGATTTATGGGGAAAGATTTAGTTATTATACTATAAAAAGGACCTTGGATGAGCTTAGAAAGTTCTAGAACTAGATAATGTTGATCAAGAGGTGGATAAGATTCTTTATGTTCTCAATGACCTGTTTGAGATTATTTTTTTTAGGTCTAGTAAGGAGGATGAGATAGTATTGTAGGAATACTATGATGGTAACTATAATTTTAAACTAGGATATATTATTTTTCTCAAATAAATTCATATTAGTTTTCCATAGATCAAGATCTAGAATAAAATTGATTCCTAATATCATTTTTTCTATTGGTTATCTATCTAAAATAGAATTATTATTATATATAATCCCATGAAAATAGGTCTTACAATCCCACATAAATGTATCCTATTTAAAATGGATGTTGAATTATTATTGCATTTACTGATGGAATGTTCATTTACCTTTAAATTTTTAGGAGGCATTCCCTTAAATTTTGAGGTAGAATGGGTTCAACCTTCATCTTTAATTTATTTATGGAGACAATATAATTCTCCTTTCAAGAGTGATATCCTAAAAATTTTATGGTATATGGATTCACCCCATGTATTTTAAGGTATTTGGAAAGAAATAAATTAAAGGATTTTCAAATATTTTAAAATAAGTAGCACACATGTCACCCTAAAAATTACTAAATTTTTGAAGAAAAATTTCGACTCTATCAAGTATAAAGATAATAAAAAATTCAAAGAGAATGAACTAAATATTGCTACAAATTGGAGCCTTTATAATGATGGGAAAAAGTGACCATGATTATGAAAAAGAGAGGAGTTTAAATAAATGGATTCTTCTTCCACTTATTTAGGTCAAACTCAACTTTTATGGGGCCTCTAAAGGGATCCCAAGAAAAGATGGTGGTGGGGGGTTTATTAGAGACAATCAAGGTTTTTTTTATTATTACTTATGTAGGGAATATAAGTATTCAATCCAATCACATAACATAAGCTACAATAGTTGTCTCAAGGGTTCATATGGCCAAAGAGGTTGGTTACACTCATTTTTATTGAGGGAGACTCTTAAAATATCGTCCAATGTATCAATAAGAAACATGTTCCTAGTTGGACTATAATCAATCTCATGGAGGAAGCTCTTGACATTATCTAGTATTTATAGTATACATAAATAATACATACCTATAGATAAGGGAATAATATTGTTAATCTATTTATTAATAAGTGTATTTATAAATAAAATTTTACAAAGTGGAAAAATGTAAATTATTTCCCAAGGGAGGTGGCTCAACTTATTGAGTTGGAAGCTTGATGTGTTTGGCATGCTTTTGTATGTGGAGATACATAAGTTTAGTTTCATTCCTAAGAACTGTTGTCCCATAAATATTATCAATTTGTATAGGATGTTAATGTCTATTATTAACACTAATATTACCATGTTTATAAATAATTCCCATTCTTTGTAGAAATGATTTTTGAATCCCAAAAGATCATAAGGTGGCCCATGATAAATCTTGGCCTAATCCCAATGAGGTAATGGATTATAAGGATACTTAATACTTAATCATTCCCCTCAAAGGTTGTGGTGGTAGGGTGCAATTAATGTATTCCAATAATAAGTATTGGTTTATATACAGACATGTGGGGTGTTATCTCACTATGTTTCATGAAATCGAAGTGATGGGAGGTGAGTGGAACATAGTTGAACACACCAATGTTGTCCAATAAAAAAAATAGAAGGGTGGACCATTCTAAAAGATGGTGGTATTTTTAACTACATGGATAATATTCAAGGCCATGACACTAATATCTTGAGATAATTCACAAGAGGATGTAAACATCACACAATGATTATGATGGGAGTGACAATATTAGTCACTAAATATCTTATTTCATAGGTTACTAGTATGAGTATACATAGGAGGAAATATTTTAAATTAAAAAGGGATAAAAAAGATGAAGTGGAGAAATTATTAATGGAAGGGGAGTAGATGATCAAATAACAAGGGGGTTATTTTAAAGTATATCATGAAGTGACACATAGTATAATGAGGTATATTACCATGGAGAGCCATTTTTAGGTTATTTTTTCTTTTCACTTTTCTCTATTGAATCATTTTCACTATAAAATTGTTATCAACTTCCTATTTTATTTGTTACTTTCCTTGGTAAATTTTATAATTGATGTTCAAATTGGAAAAGCTCCTTTGACTTTACAACAATATTTTATCCTTGTTTTATACAACCATTCTAAAGTCTTGGTGTTGGTCCTTTCTCCCATCATAAATTTAGTAGAACTAGGAAAGAAAGACAAACTAGTGTTCAAAGGGGAAGTAAAATGGAAAAAATCCAAAATTATTTCCATCAAAATCCCTAGGGTACCTTCTAAACCTTATCTAAGTAAGAAATCTTTTGTTGTAATGGTTCCTAAATTAGATATTTATGAGGAATAAGATGTGTCTGAGTCTAAGTTAAAGATCCAGAGTAAAATATTTTTTATATTATTTATATTAACTTGGAGGAGCATGCTCTAGATCCCCTATAAAAAGAGATTTCAGTGGACAAGAAGGATAAAATGAGGATTAAAGATCTTGGTAAAGTAGATGTTAAAGGTAAAAAGAGGGCATTGTGTTTTTGTGAGGGGAGTTATATGGATACTATTAAGACTTTATCTAATGATATGGACCTTCAAAAAAGTATTCTGAATTAGATAATGAATGAAAGTGATGGTATTAAGGAATCCATCAATCCTATAAAGATTATTTCTAGTGGTAGCATAAGTTAGGATATTTTTTCAAAGGAAATAGGGGATGGGGATAATTATTAATAAAAACTATTATGGTTGGAGGAGTAGGTTTTTTTTTGGAAAGGGATAATTTATAGACATAGGAGAATGTTAAGCAAATCATGTAGATCAGAAAATTCAATATTTAAAACTACGTGTCTAACACCAATGTACTGAAGGAGTTCATTAAATTTGGGAGATATTATCAAAGTAACATGAGGTCAACCAAAAAGATCAATTATAAGATATAGGCAAGTTATTGGAGGTGGAATTAAAACGTGTTGGTGATCTTTAGAAAGTTATTAATGTATTCGCATAAGATTAGAATACACTTGGAGTTGATGTTTCATTTTTATTTATCTATTGATCCTCATTTTCTACTATCCAATTTTTTTCTACTATCTAATCATTGTTGATTTTCTATTTCTAAAAATGTTATTTTTAGCACATGATGTTTCTTATTTTTTGTTTGATATTTTTTAGGATTTTTCCTACTCCTCGTAAAAGGTAAGGGACCCTTTCAAAATCCCCACATTACCTCTATCCAAAAAAAAAAATCCTAGTTTATCAAATTCTTATGAAAATATTTTTTTTGAAACAAATATTATTCTTCCACTCATATTTATTAAATAATACTACAATTTTATTAAGGTCTTAAAGTCCTAAATATATCAATGACAAATATTTTTTTGAAATAAATATCAATCTTCCAATCATATTAAATAATAGTACATTGACTATAAGGTCTTATTGAAACCTGATTTGTAATAAACCCACATGTCGAGCCATGATGATTTCACATATTAATTTATGATATTCAATAGTTTCACTAAGTTATCATTGATTTACATGTTCATGTAGTTCAAGGTATGATTTAATGCCATCATGTCCTCTATCAGGTATTTTAATTGATCCTAATTTACATTTATTTTTTGGTTTCCATACCTAGATTATACTATCCACATCAATCTCTTGTTTAGTTTTTTTTATTTGGTCCATGTTTTATTTGGCCTTAAATAATAATGATATAGTGTTTCACCTTCTTATCTCCCTATAGGTTTCCAATATTGAGTCATCACCTTTTTATCCACATTCTCACCCTTCAGTTTAAATTAAGTTTCCCTATCTTTCCTTCCCATCCATATCTTTTTATTTTTATTTGATGGTCATACTAAAATATTTGTTTCCACATACACATCCATAAATTAATTTAATTCTTCTATAGGTCTTTCAGAAATGTGCCCAACATAAATATCAATATTACATGGGATAATTTGATTAATCTAGTCTTCTTTATGAAAATTCATAGCTCTGGGTATTTGGTCGTATACATCTTTTTCTTGGATTCTTTTTGGCAAAAAATAAGCATCTTGCATCCTACTACAATTTATAAGAAGTTTTTCAAATCACATAAAACTTTTTATCAATATGTTATCTTTATAATACAATATTATCTACCTCCACCCATTAACCTTTTCACACAATACTCAACATATGATTCTAATCCTTTTTCAAATCTTCCATTTCTTTAAGTTATTTGAAAGGTACCAAAGTAAGTTTCTATTCTAGTAAGTCTGGCTCACAATTATATTTTTTATACCAGATTTGGATTGGAAGACAGTATTTCATATCTTTTATTATTGATTTATATTCTAGGACTGGTTTACCATCCATGACATGTAACATGAGCATCTTAGGTTTTTTAATACCCACTATCTCTTGGTTTCTATCCAAAAAGTCTGGCTCCACAAAATCTTTGAATTCATACACTTCCTTAGTAATCTAAAAAGTGAATGTAATTGATCCATATTTGTATTTTAATGAAATTACTTAGATGATTTGAAATAATATAAATATATATGGTATAATTTAGATCAGAATAAGCATATCCATAATAATAATTGGGAAAAGAGAAATATACTTAAATATTATGATTGAGCCACTTTAAGTGGAAACCTAAAAAAATGTAATAAGAATAGAATTAAAAATATGATGATAAAATAATATCCACTACCTTCTATATATACTCTACTTAGCCATGGTTATTCCATGGACCGACCATACTAAGAACATCAAGAAATGTAACAAGCTAATATGAAGTTGTGTAAGCCACAAGTCAGCCACACATATCCCTAAATTCACTATAGGTTAAGGGCATAACATTCCCCTACACTTCAAAATAACATTATCCTTGATGTTAAATATAATCATGATCTTTCTATAGGAACACTTCATCCTCCCATGTTGAATCTTTAATATGCATGTTCTTCTATTTGATCAAATACTACTTGATGATTCTAGTCCATAATTGCTTAGTGCATGTGTGAAATATCTCCTTAGGCTCTAGAATGAGTTGGCCTTATTCATCTAGTTTAGGTTACTCAATCTGAGTGGAAAATCTATGTCCAATTACTTTATTCAAGTAAGATACATGGAATACTGGATGTAGACAAGTGGTTGGGGGTAATTCTATCGTGTAATTTGTACTATCAATTTTTTGCAAGATCTTGTAAGGGACATAATACTTAAGTGATATTTTTTTATATTTTTTTTATTGCTTTAGAGACATATTATTATATGTCTATAAATGTATAAAGATCCAATCACCTATGTCAAAATTTTGCACACTACAGTGTTGATCAACTTGTTACTTCATTTAATTTTGTGCCATTACTAATTTTTCTCACAAACTAACTAACACCTCTTATTGATGGTGAATGTGTTCCTCAATATATTTAACCTTAGGATGCACTATCAAAATTGAAGTGATGAATGGAGGGTGATACTCATACAAATCCACAAAGGGAGACATCTTGGAAGAAGTGTTATACCACCATTCATCAAGTGGTAGCCATTTAACCCATTTGTCTTATTTGTCAAAAAAATAATAATGAAGATACCCTTTGAGACATTTTTTAACTACCTCTATTTGTCCATTAGATTGAAGATGATAGGATGATCTATGAGCCAATTGGCTACCCAAACATAAAAATAATTTAGTACAAAAATTACTAGTAAATATTGGATCTTGATCACTTATAATGATCTTTGGAGTGCC
The DNA here is from genome assembly GCA_037957365.1 of Torreya grandis. Taxonomy (NCBI): domain Eukaryota; kingdom Viridiplantae; phylum Streptophyta; class Pinopsida; order Cupressales; family Taxaceae; genus Torreya; species Torreya grandis. Next base: position 197,065 of record JARHVA010008574.1, on the reverse strand, counting down.
ATGTAATTTTTGAACTACATTGAGAAAAGCATATGCTACTGTACTGAATACAAATGGATGTGACAAGGATTAAATATGAGAATACTTCATGAGTCGATCCAAAACTACCATGATAACATTTTTACCCTTAGACCATCATAATCCCATAATGAAATCCATGGAAACCTCTTCCCAATGCTGGCTAGGGATAGATAAAGATTACAAAAGACCTAGGGTCTTAATGGTTTCACCTTTATTTTGTTGGCATACCATGCATTCAACCAAATATTTATGAACATCCCCTTTGATTCCTTCCCAAAATAAATCTTGTTTGACTCTATGATATGTTTTCAAAAACCCCAAGTGACCTCCAATATTATGGGCATGAAGTTCCTAAAGAATTTTATGTTTGAGGAGAGAATGCTTAAAAAGGTATAATCTATATTTATACCATAATGTGTTACCCTCCCATGTAAATTTTTTTAGATTCATTATAACCCTACTGAAGATTATAAATAAAATCCTTGGTAGCACTATCATTCTCCCATTATGATCTTTCTTCCTCTAACCAATCTACCTTCTATATGGTCATGTTGCATAACAATGCCTCAACTAATTCATCCCACCAAGAGAGTAAATTTTACACCACATTCTCTTTTCCTTTCTCATACACTATTTCAAAAGCATAGCCTAACATTTTAGTTACCCACTTTGTTGTTATTTAGATGACAATCATTTTTATAAAAAATATTTGAGGCTATCATGATCAATCTTTACTTGAAAGTGACTACCCATTAGATAAGGTCTCCATTAGTTTACTACATGTATAATAACCATCATGTATTTATCATATATTGGTTTGAGCCTATTCTTTCCTTTTAGTTCATGACTTTAAAATGCCATTGGTATGCCTTATTTCATGAGTACAAACCCCATGACATATCTTGATGCATCACACTCCAAAATAAAAGTTTTTTGAAAAATTAAGTATATTAAAAATTGGAGTTGTGCACATAACCATTTGCAACTATTAAAATGCCTTAGTGGCTGAATTAGTCCAGTGGAATGAGTATTTCTTTATCAAAGAAGTGGGTGGGGTTGTAATTCTACCATAATTTTTGACAAATGTATGATAGTAACCAGTTATCCCCAAAAATCTATGGAGGTTCTTAAGGGTCTTTAAAACCTACCTCCATCATTGCTTGGATTTTATTAGGATCAACTTTTAATCCTTGATGTGAAACAATATGACCCAATTAATCCACCTCTTGGACACTAAAATCACATTTGGAAGGTTTGGCATAAATTTGATGTTATTCTAGAACTGAAATCACTTATTTCACATGATTTAAATGGTCTTCCCAATTTTTGATGTATATGAGGATATCATCAAAAAACACTAGTACAATCTTTCTCAAAATGGCCTAAAAATATTATTCATCAAAATATGAAATTTATATGGTGCATTTGTGAGGCTAAAAGGTATGACCAGAAACTCATAATGGCCTTTATGAGTTCTAAAATCTATTTTAAGTATGTACTCATCATGGATGGGAATCTGATGATATCTAGAATGAAGATCTAACTTGGTAAAATAAATAACACCATGCAATTCATCTATCAGATCATTAATTATTAGAATAGAAAACTTATCTTTGATGGTGTGTTTTTTGAGTTCTCTATAATATGGGTACATCCTCAAACTATCATTCTTATTATACACCATGACCATCAAGGAGGAATATTCACTTTAACTATGTTAGATGATTTTTTCCTCCAACATCTCTTATACCATATTTTTAATTTCACTATTTTGGGCACAGGGATACCTATAGGGTCTGATATTGGGTGGTGTACTTCTTAGAATGAGTCTAATGGCATGATCATGTGCACGACTTAGAGGAAGTCCCTTTGGCATACCACCAAAAATAATAGAATGGTCATTTAACACCTTTTTCAAATTAGTATGTTTAGAGTCCTTAGTTGGTTGAACCTCCATAGAAAATACGTGTGCCATAAAATATTCTACACCTTTTCTAAGAATATTCATCATCTAGTGGGAACTAACCAATTATGGATATTTATCTTGAAATATATTTATTTTAAAATTCCTTCATTCTAAATGGAAACTCATGAATAATTCTTGGAAATCCATCTCAATAGTTCCCAAAGTGGTGAGCCACTGCACTCCCAAAACAATGTCATCTCCTCTTATGAAAATAACAAGTATAGGGGAATCAAAAAAATAGTCTCCCATAGAAAACTTAATACTATGGGAATCAAAAATAGTTTATCGTACCACCATCTGTAATCATGACCTAAAATTCTAGATCTATGTAAATGAAATAATTCAAATAAGCATCCAACTTAATATTGATGAAGTTATGTGTACTCCTAGAGTCAATAAACATAGTCACCTTCTATTTCTTTAGGAACCCCACCACCTTAAGATTTTGAGGAGTACTAATGCCTAAAATTTCATGATAGGAAATAGTAGATTGATGATTATCATATTCATCCTCAAGTTCTTCTATCCCTTCCCTTGAATCCTCCTCATCTTCTTCCTCCTCATTGGCACCATCAATGTAAAATAACTTGTTTTCATCACATCGATGCCCTTTGCTTTAGTTACTATCATAACCAAAATAAAAACCTTTTTCATGCTTTTCTTACACTTATTAAAGTTCCAATATAGTAGGATGATGAAATGATGGTGTTGAGAAGGTGAATTCATGAACATTGGTGAAAGGACTTCATCTAATAAGCTCTTCTTCTTCAACCATGTATGCCCTTGGTATGGATTTAGATATAGTACTAGGATGAAACATGTGAACCTAAAATTGGATGATATATCTGAGGCCACCCAAAAATAAGTTAGTCATATTTTCTTCAGTGATGTCTACCACATATAAGGAGAGATTATTAAATTGATGAATATAGTCCTTGATAGTTCTAGTGTAGCATAACTTGGATAGATAGCTAAAGTAATTTTTAGATAAATTGTTATGATGGTGGAGCTATAACTCCTCAAAAAATAATGACCATAAAACTAGGACACCCTTATTTTTATTTTGATCACACAACCAGTGATACCAAATGAATGGCTTGAGTTCCAGATATACAGAGGCCATAACCACATTTTACAAACATGGAATTTGATGTAGATTAAATAAATTTTTATGTTATGTGAGCCAAGTGATTGGGTCATTACCTTAAAACTTGTATAGGTTCACTTTTGGAAATATCATCTTTAGGGCCAAAATTGGTGTTGGTATTATTTGGAAGAGAACCGAATTGAAGTGATGGAGGAATATTTTATAGCGACTAAGCTAAAGTTAGACAATTTCCTAGATATTTGTTGTAATTGATCCTTCATTATATCCAAATCCCATCTCAAACCTATAATGTCCCCTTAAATTGTATCAAAATCATATTTTTTCACCATGTCCTATAATTCTGACTTAAGTTGTTAAACTACATGTAAAATAGATAGATCAAAAGTTTCAAATTACATGTCATCTTTATGATGAGTTTTTGGAGTTTATTTCCCTTTCCCACATTAGTGAGTGTTTGTACAAGCCATGTACAAAACCTAAGACTATTTCATCCCCAAAAAAAAATGTACCAGTGGAATACACCATTGTGATCCTCTTGCCGATATGAATCTAATGACTTCTATTATGCATAAGGGTGAAAAATTTTGACCTAAAAAAGTATACCAGTAGAATATACCATTGTGATTGTCTCATGGAGATGAATTTAATGACCACTAATTTTCATAAGGTGAAAATTTTCTAGAGTTATTTTTTTATTTTTTAGTAAAAATACCTCATGAATAAAACTACAATGACAAAAAAATTAATTCCTCCTAGATCACAAGTTATGCTTTTTAGCCTTTTAGTGCTCATGATGCTAAATCCAAAGAAAAAATGCATCATAGAAACTTTCCCAAATAAAATCTATGATACTAATTTTAAGTAAATTACTTAGATGATTCATAACAATAGAATTATATATGGAAAAACTAAGCACAGATCCACAATAACAATTGGTGAAAGAGTAGAATACTTGACTATTATGAATGAGCCACTTGGATGTGTAACCTCCATAATAATGTAATAATAATATAATTCCTAATATTATGATAAAATACTATCCACTACCTCATATATATACTCTAATTATCCATGATTATTCCATAGGATGACCACATTAAGAACATTGAGAAATGCAACAAGCTAATATTAAGGTGTGCAAGCCACAAGTCATTTACACATATCCCAAGATGCACTATAGGTTAAGGGCATAGTAGGCATGTTATCTAGGTTTCCATGATATGTAGTAAATAAAATTTGTTTAATTTTCCATAATCATATTGGTAATCTACCAAAATTCCCATATATATCCCCATGAGTGTGTCTCAATATAAGGAATCTTACATACAAAATGTGGAATACTCTTATTATTATCCACATGGATGCAAATTCAAATTGGGTAAATTATTGTTATCACTCAAATAATTATATATTTTCAAGTATAATATTGGTGATTATTTTCTAAATTAATTATTTGCACTAGCAACACTAATTTCTTTAGAATGGTCAAATTTTTATTTTTACTCTTTGAATTTTTTTTGCATTTCATTTTGTAATAGTCCATGTAATGGATATTTTGATGATCCACTAATATATATATATATATATATATATATATATATATATATATATATATATATATATATATATATATATATATATATATATATATATATATATTCATTAATGATTGGTTCTTCAATCTTCTTGAGACATAAATCCAATGATGTAACTATGTAATTTTATCCACATTTAACAAATGGTAGGCCAAAGTGGACAAAACCCACAGTCTTATGTTTACATGTGAACATACCAGTCAAAGTAACTAGGAGGTTCATAACATTACTTATTGAATTTGCTTTCAAGCCCAAAATTTGTGTGGAAGTTTTCATTTTGACCATTTTATCATGCATAATTATTAAGAATCCTTTAGGTTATCATTTTGATTGCAATATGCGGGAATAGTAATATACATAATAGTTTTTAATGTATTAATTATGACATTTTTATTATTATTCAAATTTTGAGAGTGTTTATAGGCATATGGTGGCTCTACATTTTTTGTATAGATATATACACTCATCACATTTTGTGAAGTTGTTGTTTGTATTTAAAAAATGTTGACTTTTTTATCATTCTCCTACTTAGCCTTGGTTGTGATGTAGAAGGAAGGTTCAAAAAATTGAGATCCTCATTTCACTAATTTCACATTAAATTGTGGGTATAGAATGTAAGGAGTAGTATTTGAGGAAATTTAATTACATCATCTCCTCAAAATGAGTCAAATGTGGAGAAATATATGAATTATCTCAATGACTCTTAATGCAAAAGCAATTTTTTTGGTCTTTTTAACCCTAATTTGGATTGAGTGATCCTACTTGGGTAGTTAGGTTTAAGGATATATAAATGATAGGGCAAAAGGTTAAATATCATAACTATAATAGGCTAATTAATGTGTTAAACTCAATGTACCATATATTAAATTTATTAAATTGAGATAGATTATTAATGGAAAGTATAACTATAATATATATATAAATGACATAAAATAGAGTAATTAGTTGGTTTTCATGTTAATGCATATCTAAATTTGGTATAGGTAAAAATTATGGGGGAAGATAGTTTTAGAATAGCCATCAGATTCTAGATCTGGTATCTTTGGCTCTGTAGATAATTGTGTCAGCCAAGGATGGTTGCATCAATGCTAGTGTCCTAGTTTGATAGTAGTGTCTTGTATAGAATATCTACTCAAATAGGATATGACCACATGAATGCTTCTAGGTTTGAATTTTAATTCACATTGATTCATTTAGATTTAGGTCATGGACTGTCACTCCTAGTGAAATAGAAAAACCCTAGTTTTCCATCTTCAATCTGACCTCAGGGGAAAATGGGCTAGTGGGAACATGGTGTTGAGCTTACCCATTATGTCCCTACTATAAAATGGCACTACCTAAATAGATAATAATCATGTAGTTTTCCCCTATATGTTGGTTTTTGTATGAATCATGTAATGTGTGTAAATAAGGTACAATAGTGACCTAGCTTATAACTTGGAAAATATGATCTTATCACTTTTCCTTTAGTAATTCAAACTAGTAGCTAGGTTTTTACTTTGACTAATATAAAAATAAGGTAGAATAGTAAAGCTCTTGGTAACTTAATTTATTCTTAAATGTTTTTTTAGTCTAATTTATGGGTGAGGAATGAATCAGGGTTGATATTTTATTTATACCAATTCTATCAAGATATAAATCAAATTAAATAACTTAGGCCTACTATTTTAATATGCTTTATTTATAAATTGGATGACTTTAGGTCATTAAACACTTGTGTCAAGTTAGGATAATAATGTTGATGTTATTATCATCTCAGATGTTAGTGTCTAGTGAGAAGGAGAGTATGCACATGCTCAAAATTTATAGAGGTACAAGATAAGTACATTTTAAGCATTTTGGGAAAGATGAGACGTTTGTGTCATTAAGATAAAGCTAATCGAACTAAGATATGGGCCAAATGGGAATAAGATAGATAAGATGTGAGGCTTGTAAAATTAAGGCATGTGTATAAATATGAGGAATAACTAGGGTCTGATTTTATCAAGTGTAAAGGATTGAGGTGCTACATGATCACAAAATATCATTTACATTCCCCCCCTTTATCTAGTAAATAAATTTCTAGTTTAAAGGAAATAAATAAGTACATGGGTATGAATGCACACCTTGTATTTACTTGAATTGAATTTTAATGCTCACTGGAGTTTAATTTGAGTGATTTACTAGTGATTAACTTATAACCAAGAGCATCTTATAGTGTATAATCAGTGCATATAATCTAGGTCAAAATTAATTGAAATAGATTGGAATTGGAAGAGAAAGTTTTAGGAGTACACATGTGTATCGATGTAAGCACTTTGTCTATTGGTAAGTTATTTTTGAAAAAGATGTATCATTGTAAGTCTTTGAAACTGAGATTAGCACAAATAGAGATAAATATTTAAAGTGCATATATCTAAGGAGATAAAGAGAGAGAGATAGGTTGGAAGGCACATTCCCCCAACTTTAGAGGAAAAGTGAGTTTTCACTTGGTAGTTGAGATTAACATAACCATGTAACCCAATAATACTTATAACCTAGTGAGTTTGGATGATCAAGTATAAACTAAAAATTTGGAAAGATTGAGTGATTAAATCACATCAATGATACAAAAATTTTAACCAACTACTATAATAGTTTGGATTGCTAAAGTCTATAAAATTCCATAGGGTATCAGTACATGTAATACTTTTAGAATTTGAGATTGATTTTAAGTTTACAATATTCAGCACATGTTGTATATCATATGCACATTATATATCTATCATGTTGAAATTATGTGTAATAATGGTACCATGTATAGAATTTTTCCATAAACATGTATCAAAATAATATGATTGTGTGTTTTGGCCAATTCATAAAATTATGTAAGGATAAAATACAAGTTTAGAAATCATGCCCACCATTGTATGTGTTGAAAATATGAAATTGATATAAGTATCAATATGGCAGACATGTTTCCAAAACATGTCCCCACTATAAACTAGAGATGTTGAATATTGAGTAAGTGTGGAGAACATGATTATAAATCATGCCCCCACTAAATATATGAATTATAATTACCATAATAAATGTATGAGAATAAATTCTTAAAAAAATTGCCCTCACTAAATCTAAGAATGTGAATGTGTGGAATTTATGTCCATATGACATGCCCTCATTAAATCTATGAATTATAATTACCATACTTAATGAATGTGGAGAACATTATTATAAACCATACCCACACTAAATATTAAACTATGAATGTGTGCAATAAATGTCCATATGACATTCCCCAAATGAATATGAAAATTGGTATAAGTACTGAATACTCAATAAATGTGTTGAACATGCTTCTAAATCATGCCCCCACTAGAAACTAGAAATTATGAATGTGTGGAAGCCATGTCTATATTAAATGACCCAATACATATAAGTGGTGTAAAGTATTTAAAACATGATTTAAAATAATTCCCATACTAATATTCCTAAAACTTTGATTTGAATGAAAAATATTACCTATAAGTTACCTCATCTCAAAATGGTAAGACAACTATAAAATCTATGAATATAACCATGTAGCATATATAAGGAAAATGTCTAGGTAAATGTTTCAATAAATTGCATAAAATCAATGTGATCACATTTATGCCTAATATACATAATAAATATCATGGAAAATTCTAGATAGTAATAGTACAAGCTTAACAAGTAAATAAACACACACATTAGAGCACTCAAAAATATGTCAAAACGTAATGGTCTAAGGAGACTGTAAATAAGGGGCATGTTCAAATGCCACAAAATAAAATGGACATGAATTAATAAAATTTCCATAAAAATAAGGAATGACATATTAAAATGTCCATATAACAAGTAATGACATATTCATATTTCCAATAATGTAATGACATATTAAAATGTCGAATAAGTAATAACATTTTCAAATGTCTAAAAAATCAAACATAGGCACAAGGGCCACATACAATGGATCATATTGAAATGATAAAAAAATAAAGGCAATATCAATTCAAAAATCTCAAGGAAGTGTGTAGAGGAAAATCATAAGCAACCAACATAAACATGTCATAGTGGCCCATGCATGGAATGTGTTAGCAAAAAATGTCAAGTACATAGCATATCAAGTACCAAGTGAAATATATGAGCATGGATAGGGAATGTGTAATTACATATGTAATATTAAACATGATAGTTTAGAGTGATCATCAAATCATATAACTTGGGTGATTCAATATTGTAGAAGATAGATTCCCCAATGTCCTTGTGATGTGAGTAGATGGAAAACCCAACACCCATAAGTGTATCATGCATTTGTGTATAAATTTATATATGAATGTAATATTAAATGATATTATATCTCTCAAAATGTAACTAACACATATATTCCAAGCATTAAATATAATTTTGAAAATGTTTTTTGGATTTTTTTGGTAATTTTTAAAGCAACAATATTATCCTATGATCTTGAGATGAGGATGTGAATATTCAAGGTGTGGTAAATGTATAACTTATCCTAAATGAGATGCACCATATGCATTAATATTATAATAATAAATGGTATCATGTTATTTTGGTAATTTTTTACTTTGTATCTTTGCTATGGAGTTTTTAAATAGTCATCAAATTCTAGATCTAGTATCTCTAGCTCGCTATACAGTTACATCATCTTGGAATAATTATGTTGATGCTAGTGTCTCAGTTAAATTAAAAATTCTTTTAAATAATATCTACTCAAATATGATGTAACCATGTGGATGTTTCTAGGTTGAATTTGCCTTTACTCTAGTGCATTCAAATCTAGGCCATGGATTGTCACTCCTGTTGAAATGGTAAAACCCTAGATTTCCATCTTTAATGTGACCTTGGGGGAAAATGGGATAGTAAAAACTAATGGGGAATCAAGAACAACAAACAGCTCTGATCCCACTTGTCAAGATCTTGCTCCTCAATAAGAGCACAATATGATTACCTTGTATTAGCAACTAAACATGCGGAATTAACCAGAAGCAATAAGTAACTAGAATTCACAAATGACACAGAATATGAGAGACAACACAAACTGTATTAATACTCATCCAAAAAGAAAATACAATAAAGAAGATGCCACTTCTTCTTACACCTCTATGAGGCTTCCCACACACCTCAAGGGCTCCCAGTAATTCTCCTCAAGAGTTCACTCTCCTACCAAAAATGGTCCCAACACACAACTCAAACACAGAATTGGTGTTCACCTCCAACCAGTGAGTAATAACCCTGCTAGTACACAAGTACTCAAAGTACTTCAAGTAGATCTCCCATAAGCTTGCAACAACTTACAACTCAAATGATCTTACTTACACATGTAGAACTTCTCTTTGATATTGCAACAACCTACAGATCACCCTGTTCTTACAATTGGAAGGATCTTCCTTAGCTTCCTCTATTTGCTCATCTGTGGAACTAGAAGGAGCTACACTTGCTCAACTCTAACTAGCACTTTGGCTATCTAGCACACTCACTTTACAATACAAGCCAATGGGTCTATAAATAGATCCCACACTTAAACAGTAACTTAGACTTCTAATTTACAATAATTAGACTCGCAACTCAAGACCAAAAATAGCATTTTACATGCAAACACTCGATTCAATGAACTAATTATTCGTGCAACGAATAGTTCTAAAACTGCACAGGCTACTGACATTGGTCCCTATCTACCTGGAGATGACCAATGTCAGCTAACCTCCTACCAATGCCAGTTACCCTTCTGCACTGTATATGACCGATGTCAGTTACACTATTGACACCGGTATCCCTGGAACTCAGCAACCTCCTCCATGTCTGCATAGTTGAAGCTTTTAGCTCCACAACCTAACAATCTCCCACTTGGAGATAAATAGCTACAACTGTACCTATACCTGTACATCATCTAGTTTGTTCCCTTGGCTTTGTATCCCTCTTCAAGATCACTCTTGAAGACCAACCACCACAAATCCTGTGGTGCACCTCCTGTCATCCAAATCACCTGCCACATCCGCATCTACAAATGCATGTAGAAAATAACTTGACCTTGCATAGCATGTGCACCTGTTTCTGGTCCCTCTCAGATATTTGAGAATCCACTGAACTGCCCTCTAGTGCTTCTTTCCCAAATTGGCTCCAAACGTTCGGACAACACCCACTGCTTGGGCAAACTCAAGTCTAGTACATACCATGCACTTAACCTCATTATGTGAATCAAGACACTATTCATATAACTATCTAACCATCAGTGTGTTAATTGGTTTCACACAATCATCTGAAGACAAAGTCAACCTATGACCTTCCATGTCCCTAGAACACACTCATGCCAAAGAATCTTACTGCTCCCAGATTCCTCATGACACACCTCTGAACTAGCTTTACCTTTAGTTTAGCAACTCCTTATATGTGTATCCCTGCAACAAGCACACAATACAGTAACATGATAATGTAGCTAATATTATCCAACCTGGTAAAGAGAAACACAATGGTCAAACCTCCATTGTCCTATAGCTAACACAAGACCATATACCCTGGCCTTCTGTCTCACGTGTCCATTATCGCTCTTCTTTATCTTGAACATCCATTTGTCTCTCAGTGCTTTCTTCCAGCGGGCAACTCCACCCAAAAACTCTCATTTGGTTCTTCTCCAAGGAATCACATCCTTCATCCATGCCAAGATCCCACTGTTTCCTAGATCTACCTACTCTGCTTCTTTAATAACTTCCTGGTTCTTGACCATCAATGAGCAACAAGTAGTGTAAAGAATGGAAATGACAAATTTGAGGCCTACTTACCCTTTAAGTCCTCCATATGGGCACTTGAGACTCCTTAACAACTTGCTATCCACCCAAAATCCATCTTAGTGACCGATGCCGATCACATCTCAGTCTACATCCAACTGATGTTAGTTCCATGTGACTACCTCATCACCGATGTTAGTTCCCTTTAACTGATGCTTGTGTTTATCTATCTAGATTCACTGATGTCAGGCTGTACATAGCTAACATCAGTCCCTGTCTGGATGTTGACGCCAGTTTTCTAATCGATGCCAGTCTTTGTGTTTTACTTGTGAGTGATGACCTTTACCCGTGAGATCCTTTTGGATCAAACCCTTGTCCATATCAACCTTGCTCTGCTCAAAATTCTTCAACCCCTTGCACTGATCTCTGTCTATCACCTTCTCCTTGAAAACCAAGGCTTTCTTGTTCTTATCATAAACATCAGATTTCTCAAGAAATGTCACTTTCTTCCTTTGCTTATATAAATCTCAATCCATGATTTTCAAATCCAAAAGCATATCCTTTGACTCAAGAACATGCATCCCATTCTTATTCATGTGACCAAGCCTATTAAGGCACATCTTTGAATCTACAGCTGAAGTAGATAAACTAGAAAGAGAATCAGTAATACAAGTAGATAGATAAAGCATACCTACATTCTTACCTCTTGCTACAACAAGTGCACCCTTGGTAACCTTCCAAGAGTCTGCTGTGAGAGTTACTATGCAACCCTCATCACCCAACTTTCCAATAGAAATCAAATTCTGCTTCAGGATTGGGATATGCATGACCTCCTTCAACACCCATGTGTTCCCTGTCTACAATTTCAGCTTCACTTTCACTTTGCCAACCATCTGACAAGGCTTACCATCCCCTAAATAAAATTCTCCAAAGTCTCCCTGGACATAATCATGAAAAAATTTCCTATTTGGGGATGGATGAAAAGAGGCACTAGAATCTAAAACCCAAGATTCTACTTTATCTAAGGAACATACCAGAGCATCCTGTGCAACATAATTTGCAACATCTGCTTCTTCATGTCCTTCATGTTGATCTTCATCTGACCTGCAATCTTCCTTTAAGTGCCCTTGCTTTCCACATTTCCAGTAGGTTATTCTGCCATACCTGGACTTGGATCTCCTACCTATCTTCGACCTTGATCTCCCATGCTCGATCTTCTCTCTTTGCCTTCCCCTGCTTTCCACACTTAAAGCATTCCCTGATGATTCAGCTATGTTTTTCCTACAAATTTCTTCATTCAAGATTACACTCACAACATCATCCACTTTTAAGATTTTTGAAGTAGACGCAGTATTACTAACTGCCATTACCAAAATCTCCCAACTTTTAGGTAATGAGCATAAGATTAAGAGAGCCTTAATTTCATCATCAAAAACAATATTGACTAAATTTAACTGGTTTACCAAACCATGAAAATCACTCACATGACTATGAACAGATCCACCTTCCAACATTTTTAATTTAAATAATTGCTTCATAAGAAATACCTTATTCGAAGCTGAGGGTTTTTCATATAAATTTGCCAAAGATTCCATCAACTCTACCATTGTCTTAGCTTGAGATAAGTTGGAAATCACAAATGATGCAAGGCTCAACCTTATAGATCCTAGAGCCTCTTGATCAAGAACCTCCCATTCTTCATTCTTCATATCCATGGGCTTGAATGCAACCCCACCAAATGGTAAGTACAAATATTTCTGATATAGATAATCTTTAATCTGCATCCTCCATAATTGATAGTTCTTGCCATTAAACTTATCCATTCATAGCTTACTTTCTTCTACCATTGCTATACTCCCACTCAAACAAAAACCCCTGTGAGTAACTTGTAATCAACACACACTAACCAGATCTAAAACACCTGTTAGTAACCCAACCAAAAGCTCTGATACCAGTTGATGGGGAATTAACAACAACAAACAACTCTGATCCCACTTGTCAGGATCTTGCTCCTCAATAAGAGCACAATATGATTACCTTGTATTAGCAACTAAACATGCGGAATTAACTGGAAGCAATAAGTAACTAGAATTCACAAATGACACAGAATATGAGAGACAACACAAACTATATTAATACTCATCCAAAAAAAAATACAATAAAGAAGATGCCACTTCTTCTTCCACCTCTGTGAGGCTTCCCACACACCTCAAGGGTTCCTAGTAATTCTCCTCAAGAGTTCACTCTCCTACCAAAAATGGTCCCAACACACAACTCAAACACAGAATTGGTGTTCACCTCTAACCAGTCAGTAATAACCCTGCCAGTACACAAGTACTCAAAGTACTTCAAGTAAATCTCCCATAAGCTTGCAACAACCTACAACTCAAATGATCTTACTTACACATGTAGAACTTCTCTTTGATCTTGCAACAACTTGCAGATCACCCTGTTCTTACAATTGGAAGGATCTTCCTTGCCTTCCTCTATTTGCTCATCTATGGAACTAGAAGGAGCTACACTTTCTCAACTCTAACTAGCACTCTCTCTATCTAGCACACTCACTTTACAATACATGCCAATGGGTCTATAAATAGATCCCACACTTAAACAATAACTTAGACTTCTAATTTACAATAATTAGACTCGCAACTCAAGGAATCAAGAACAACAAATAGCTTTGATCCCACTTGTCAAGATCTTGCTCCTCAATAAGAGCATAATATGATTAGCTTGTATAAGTAACTAAACATGCGGAATTAACCAGAAGAAATAAGTAACTAGAATTCACAAATGACATAGAATATGAGAGACAACACAAATTATATTAATACTCATTCAGAAAGAAAATACAATAAAGAAGATGCCACTTCTTCTTCCACCTCTGTGAGGCTTCCCACACCTCAAGGGCTCCCAGTAATTCTCAATCAAGAGTTCACTCTCCTACCAAAAATGGTCCCAACACACAACTCAAACACAGAATTGGTGTTCACCTCCAACTAGTCAGTAATAACCCTACCAGTACACAAGTACTCAAAGTACTTCAAGTAGATCTCCCATAAGCTTGCAACAACCTGCAACTCAAATGATCTTACTTACACATGTAGAACTTCTCCTTAATCTTGCAACAACCTATAGATCACTCTATTCTTACAATTGGAAGGATCTTCCTTGCCTTCCTCTATTTGCTCATCTGTGGAACTAGAAGGAGCTACACTTGAAAGATCTATAGGTTGTAAGAATAGAGTGGTGTAGAACTTCTCCTTAATCTGTGGAACTAGAAGGAGCTACACTTGCTCAACTCTAACTAGCACTCTAGCTATCTAGCACACTCACTTTATAGTACATGCCAATGGGTCTATAAATAGATCCCACACTTGAACAATAACTTAGACTTCTTATTTACAATAATTAGACTCGTAACTCAAGACCAAAAATAGCCTTTTACATGCAAACACTTAGTTCAACGAACTAACTATTCATGCAATGAATAGTTTTGGAACTGCACAGGTGACCGACGTCAGTCCCTGTTTGCTTGGAGATGACCGACATCAACCGACCTCCTGCCGATGTTGGTTACCCTTCTGCACTGTATATGACTGACGTCAGTTACACTACCAATGCTGGTATCCCTGAAACTCAGCAACCTCCTCCATGTCTGCATAGTTGAAGCTTTTAGCTCCACAACCTAACAGAAACATGGGGTCAAGCTAAGACAAAATGACCTTGCTATAAAAGGGTGTTACCTACATATCCAATACTCCAAAAGAGGGTCTCAAACTCATGTAGTTCTCCTTGATGTCCTAGATTATGTGTGAATCATGCAATGTGTGTAAAGAAAATATAATAATGACCTAGCTTGTAACTTGGAAATTATGAAATTATGACTACTCTTTTTGTATTTAAAATCTATAATTAGGTTTCTCATTTTGATAGATATCAGAATAGGTTAGGATAGGAAAGATTTTGGTAACTTGAATGCTTTTTGAGTGCTTCTTCATTGCTCTTTTGGTTTGATTGCTAGGTGAGAAATGAATGATGGTTGATATTATATTTATACCAATCTTGTTAGGATATAAATTTCATTAAATTACTTATTATAACCATTTTAATACATTTCAATTATAAATTTTATGAATTTTGAGTACTAGACACTTACATTGGGTCAGGATAGTAATGTTGGCACTACTGTTTATCCCAAACATTAGTATCTAAGGATCTATAGAGCAATCATAGGCTCAAAACATGAAAAGGTGTAATAAAAGTACATTTTAAGCATTCTAGATAAGTTAGGATGTTTTTTCCATCAATATAAGGCTATCTAGATTAAGATATAGGCTAAGGGGCATAAGATAGAGTAGATGTGAGGCTTGTGGAAGAAAGGCATGTGTATAACTAAGAGGAACATCCAAGGTATGAATTTTCAAAGTTTACAATATTGAAATGATACATAATCATAAAATATCATATACATGGTGATATTCAAACTTTGTTTCTCTTTCCTATTATTATCATTTAATACACACATGTCACCATTTATCCAGTCATATTTAAAATTATAAAAGGTGTTGTAACCAACACACCCCATTTTAAAATTTTCAAATATGGATCCATTTGATATTTAAAACTTTATATTAAGGTATTTTTAAAGTATGAAATAAATTTATATTCAATAATAACTTGACATAAGTCATATTATTTTACTTATAAAATCCTAGGCATTATTTGATAAATGTCATATTTGATTTTCATAACTAACAGAGACTAAACAATGCTTGTACAAAGTTATTAAGTTTTCATGTACTTGTTAGTGATAAATTTTCCATATGTCTCTTTCACATTCAAATTTGGATGATGGCATAAGACTTTACATATCATTGCCACATCAATTATCATCTATACAACTCCTTCATTAATCACACCCAAAATCGAATGATTATTTCATCTAATCACTATTCCAACACATCAAGATCACTCCACATGATGTTATCACGTTTTGAAACAAGATTTAAATAATAATCATTTAATTATATGCTTCTCTAAGTATGCAATAATATCACACCAAGTGTCACTCTTTCAATTCATCGTCGGTTTATGTAAAAAATTCAAAGTTACAAAAGTTTCATTTAAGTGATTCATCGAGATCATGCTAAGTGTCACTCTTTAAATTAATTTCTTATTTGTACAAAAAATTTAAAATTTATATAAGTGTTAACCAAGAAGATTAGTGAGATCATGCCATGTACCACTCTCTTTTTTCATGATTGTCTTATGTTTAAAGGTCTAAAATATCAAATCTAGTGATAGATCATTAAAATGAGATCATTCCAAGTCCATTATCTCTCTACATAAATAATAATGGTTAAAGTGATAGATTATAACACTTGAAATCAATTGCCAAGGTACCACATGTCCCACCAAAGATAGTTAGTAACCATGGGTCACTTTTATATTAGGTGACATGTACCTCTTAGGAAAATGTGGCACCACCTCATTCCATCACAAGTAAAAATGTAAAATATCAAATTGGAGATACTAATTTATCAATAAAGTGATGGCACACCACATGTCTCATATAGATATAACTAGAGTGAAAACCCAATATAAACCCAACCAGCTCAACATTGAAACAAGTAACAATTTTCAAAGGTATATGGATTTATTAAATATAAATGGGTGAATAATAAGCCAAAATAAATGACAAAAAAAATGTGCCAATTAAATTCCTACAAATTTATACATCATAAAAATGAATTTTAAAATGGAAAGATAGTTGACATAAATCATTGCTCTGAAATTAACTCCCATAGATGAAATATTATGGCAATGAATTTGGTGCTCATAATTTTCATCATCCCAGATTTGACTCAACTATTATTTTCAATATATATTAACTATATAAATAAAATTTATATCCTTATATTCCTTGAGAAATTTAAGACCTATATCCTAAATAATGAAATTCAATATTCTTAAAAATAGACTTAGAAGAAAATACTCTTGCATCATCAATATTTTTTTGGGACACATGTAGAGTTTATATACATTTTTTTTATTGTGGTGGCCTAGGTGAAAATATCCTAAATTACTCATCTCTTTACATACATATAAACATAATCCAACCATACAAGTATGAATAAGATAAACCATTACCTAAGAGGAAATAGATATATGACTTACTAGTCACTAAAGCAGTATGAATACATAAGGTGGGTGTAAAACCATAGTTATTTCAATGTATTGATGTTTTACATAATTATTTTACACCTATATCATGTACATATGATATAAATCATAATTTCAATAATGAATAACCTTTAACTTTCATATATATAATTACCTTTGAGAGATACAATGGCCTACCTCAAAGTTATAGAGTGTATAACTTCTTGATTATTTCAAACTAGATCAAAGACAATAATGTGAGAGAGACACTTGAAGCTTGGGAAAATGACCCCAATAACTTTATGAAAAGGAAGATACTTCCCATTATGAATTTAGTCTAGCATTCAGGATAGCCATGGCCCTTATGATCAAAATACATGAAGTATAGTCCATAACATATGTAAATTATGGGTGGGTCCCTTTAATATCAATGATTTTAGATGATAGGAAAATTCCTACCATTAAGGAGGTCATTAGATATTATTTTAAATAATAGAGGATGTCCCATAATAGAAAAGATGATAATTTTTATATTATGTCATACTTTTTAGATATTATTTATGTTATAGGCACCCCACTAGGGGAATCTCAACGGCATCCAAAGGGAGTCAAAAGTAGAATTTGTAATGATTTTAATATGTTCCATATTCATAAGTTTAAAAATTATATATGAACATTTACAAATATCTTCTTCCCTCTTATGTATAAAGTTGTCAATGAAAAATGTATTGGTAGACTCTCAGGGGAAATTAGGTCATTAAATACATTGGGGAAATACTGGTAATAACCAAATCAAACTATTATCAAAATACAAGGAATGGTGGTGGCCCCTTTTTATCTCTCTATGCATGTACCAAAAAAATTAGTAAATCAAGATATAGCTTACCACTTTTATAAAAATATAGATTTTGATTTCAAAGAAGCTAGATTAGGGTTTTTCCACAAAACACCCTTGACTATTGGCAAACAATAATATAAGCGTTGGAGTCAAATCTTTGGAGCCTCCAAATATAGGATAAAATTCCATATTGACTTTAAAAAATAGATAACAAGAACCCAATGGAAGTGTATTCAATCACATAAATAATTATGGAGGAAGGTAAAAAAATATGGTCACATTGGTTATTCACATGACCATGTTTTCATGGACAAAGAAGATGATTTTGAAGTGTGGATAAAAATACATTAAGTTGAGATGACCATTGAGATTTATCATAAAATCTAATATCATCCCCACATAAATAAGAGTGATGTAGTTACTACAGATGGTCCTAAATAAAAATATGGTGGAGAGACTGATGAACAATTGACAATAAATATAGTCATATGGATTCCACCACACAAAACTTCTCAAACCACATGTTTACTTTTTAGATATGGGAATTATTTTGGTCCCTCTAATTAATGATACTTTAACCACTCCAATTTAGCCCATTTAACAACCCCAATTAGTGAAAACACCTATGGAAGTCTATAATCTTTCATTGAAAGTGATTAATTTAGATGGATTTGCTCTAGATGTTTAGGCTAGGAAGACACTACCTAGTTACTTCAGGTCCATTGCAGTCACAATGGAAGATAGATCTCCCCCACATGTAGAAGTACCATTTAATTTTTTTCACTTAGAATTAGAGGATGAATCTCCTAAAATATATTTTCTAGACACATGTATTACAAAAGGGAATTTAGTAAAAAAAGAGGAAGATGAGACAAAATATTAGTTATAACATAATGTTTTTCAAAATACACCCCTACATGTACATTTTGTATCTTTTTATTCTAGTCCTCTTCATGTAGATGACATAGAGATATAAATAATAGGGACTCAAGGACAAGTCATTAGTGTAAGAAAAACTACAATCCTACTCACCTTAGTAAGTATTCATCCTATCGACATATTAGTTAATTTTAGTGTGGATACTTCAGTTATAACAATAGTGAGTACTACACATGTCATGTTTTTTTCTTCCTCTATTCTAGATATATTTATAATTAATACCACTCATGTTTGTACTATAGACGCTATAGTTCAATCAAATTCTATAGGCATTTATATTCCATTGCTCAGCACTTCTAACACTTCTATAATAATAGTTCATGTTAATTAATTTTATTCATTAGTTAGCACCATTTCTACCCCCATGAGTATTAATGTTTTCCCTAGCACTAAAATAAACCCATAAGGACCTATTCCTAATACTCCCCAACCAATACATTTTGAGGGCTTAGTTTCCCAATTATTGGCTCAACCTTTCCATATCCATTCATCCACTTCTATAGGATATCTTATGCCTTTAATCATTCATATGAAGTCATATTTTTACAACTATTCAAGAGTTCCCTAATATATTTAAATAAAATGTTTATACTCCATTAAAAAATAAATTATCTGGTGAAAATATGGTTGAAATTCCATTTCCTACATCCCCTTCATGTATCCATCAACACTCATGGGACTAACATTAATCACTCCATCTATTCCCATCTCATCTCAATATGCTATCTCTAACACTAAAATAGTCCTAGACACACCATGGATGCATTAATTAAAAATAGAAAAACAATTTAGAAAACACATGGTGCTTATCAAGCCATTCAAAATAATTATGGAATTTGATGTAAATACAAAAATGATTAGAAAGAGAAACATGACAAGTGTTGGTGAATATATTAAATTTATAAGATAAGAAGAATTATGCAGCTTGACAAATTAGATAAAAGATTAGCTTTGTGGACATGAAAAATTTGAATAAGACCCCATATCTATGGTATATTCCATAGGGGGAGTACTAAATAAAATGCTTCATGGCCCCTAATAGGAGAATTAGAGGCCAAAGTATCAACCCAAGATTAAATCCCTAGAGATTATTTTGGAATAATTACATAACTATATTCCATTACTATATGATTTGGTATTTTATATTCATAGATCATGAACAAAGTCATAGCCATAGTGGCATAGGGTGGTGGAGTTTCATGAGACTTTAAATAAATTAGATGTGAAATTGTACATAATAACAAAAGTAGTTAGGGAGATGTCATACCAAAGTTAAATTTATTAACACTCCTAATTATCATTTTGGCTTAGAATTGTGTGAAAAACACAAGAGATGGCCTTATGGAGTGGGATATATAAATTAAATATATATTTAAATATTTAACTAGTCAATAACATTAAGCCACAAAATTTATTAGAGACATGCACATCTCATCTATATATAACCCACATGGGGAAATAGTTAATAGGATGTTCTTTGATACTTTTATTCAAAACTTTGATAATAATTTTAAAGTAAAGGTTGATAATACAGTCTATGGAACTAATGATTAAGTTGTTCAATTAATCACATTCACTAAGAAACATATATACCATGCATAGGCATTAAACAAATATTTTAATACTTCAATGATTACATGTAAAATTAATGGAAAAGATCATTATTGTATTCTAATTTACCATTATCAATTTATAAGTAATTGAATTGGACTTCGCATTATGTGTTAATTCTTACAAGAAAAATAAGGAACGAGAATAGTTGGATGCTCAAACAGGAGATTCACAAGTTCAAAAAACTATTGTAGCACCTTTAGTTACTTATAAAGTGATAATTTCCTCCACAATTAGTGTCACATCAACAACTCCTACTTTCAAAATACCTGCTAAAGTTTAGTCTAGTTCAACTTTAGATACCACTAATAGTACTACTCAGACATCATAGTCTAATTTTTTAGTTTATTTTGGACATAGTTATTTAAAACTTTGGTTGATATATAATCAAACTTTTACACATATATGGATGGAAAACTAAATTAAGATCGAGACTTATTTTATTATTTTGTACATGTAGTCACATATTGAATATTAGTTAGTGCCCATCCCAACCTATTTATACATGTTTCTAATAAAATGTAAAGGAGGATAATTTATCAATTAATGAGAGCAAATAAAGTTTTCTACAATTTCTATGTGATTTTATGTGAATGTGTTATCATTTCCAACTTTATATGTTTCATTGGATAACTTCCATTAATTTGATAAATTTGTAGTAGGATGATTGTGTGTTATTTATAGGGATAAGATTTAAAATTATATTACTCTTGTTATTTGTTTGGTTATAAGTAATACTTATTAATTGTTAATGGCATTGGATGTGTATATAAATTTGATACTAATAGTATCTTTGATTATAATCACTAAATCTTTCTTTAATTATTCCCTTAGGCTCTTCATTATGTTTGATAGTGTTATTTTCTTTCAACTAATCCATAGTAGACATTGGTTCATGATATGTATTTTTATTAGTATAATAAGTTAGATTAGAAGGGTTTAATCTCTATTTGGACCATAAGACCACATCCTTTTGTCCTTACCCTTTCCCTCATTTTTATCTTTTTTGCACATGTTTGTCTTAGCTCATATCCAATCATCCACCTAAAGTAAAGTTCAGATTTAACATTACACATTCATCACATATAAAACCATATGTGGTAAATAACCACTTCAATCTCTTTTATTCCACCATGTGGTTATTTATAAAATTAATACCCATAACTTGTTGCCTAAAGTGATTTTTCACTGGTTCTCAAATGTTAGGGACCTTTCCGTAAGAATTTTTGGTGTGAATGAAAACCACATAAATAGAAGGTTATCATTGTCTACCCATAATATTTATGACATGAATTTTGATAGACATACATCCCATTAAATTTAATTTTATGTACCTCCAAATATTCTTCACCCACATTAAATATTACATTCGATGTTAATGCATCTAACACAAATTTATTTATGACCTCTTCATTCAGGGCTCTATTTTTGTGCCATAGAACTTTGACTAAAGTATAGGGAATTTTTTTGAGATAAAATAATTTGTAATAATGATAAACCACATTTTCCACTTCATCTAAAAACATTGACCATTTTTTATCCTTGTAAAATTTTTCAATATGATGCATTGGGTTGAGTGGCATTCAGTTTTTGTCATTTTTAGCATTATAAGGTCTTTTTATCAATTTTTGGGATGATTTAAATTTGTGGAATCGAAATAGATTGGATATAACAACTAATGAATCTCACATGTTGACCTCACCCTCTTCTAGGGCTTATTTGAATATAAAATCCTTTGAAAAACTATCCATGTTGGCAAATATATAGGGATGCCATTGTATAAGAGATCCTTCAAATAGGGAGAATTATATGTAAGGAGGGTTTAATATTGTATTGATATACACACCAAAGGTATTGACATCCAATCCTTTAAATATTACCATATTCCTTCAAGTACAATTTGTATTTTCCATTTGCAATATATTTGTTCATATATGAGCATATATGGATCAATTTGACACCAACATCGATGAAATTAAAATTTTATTCACCACCATGTAAAAGGAATAGACCATCTGACTGATCTCTCCATTTAACTATTAGGGTTCTCCATGTTTCCTAGAATAACAATTGTTTTTTTGGCCAAGCTATTAATTTATTAGGTTGTATCAAGTTTGATAAATTTAGAACATAAATTTACAACATTCTCAACTATTACACCAAAATTTAGGTGTCTAAATCTCTCTTCATAAATTTTATGATCCTCTAGCACATTAGTTATATAACCTTGGGCTATGTCTTCATTTCTACTAGAACATTTTAATTTGACAACCACATTGTTTGATATACAGTTCATTCTATATTTAGGCCCTATATTGATGGTGCTTTCAGTTTCATCACTATGAATTGGTTGAATTGAATAACCTATGTGTTTTTAAAATTCCCTCTCTTCTTAGGTAATATAGTATCCTTTATTATTGACATCTGTCAAAGTTTCATATTCATCAACTAAAAAAGGGAATTGTAATTTTCCACCCAATACCATGTTAACATCAACAACAACAAATCATTTTCCCACATCTCTAAAATGTAGTGTCCTACTTGGATACAATCTACCCTCTGTACTTTTGGTTCCTTTTGAGAAAATCCACTCTAAATTGATGCTATAGTACAAAAAAAAAACATGAGATAAAATAAAACCTATAAAACCATATCAAATCATAAATAAATTAAAAAATAAACATCAATGTGAGATGAAAGCAAAATGTAATCTAAGTCGTAAGAAATTATTTGTGTTATTTTAAACACTAGATATGAGGACCAAAATAACTCTATCAAAGGGTTAAATTTGAAATTTGACCATAAAAATCATTGTCCTTCAATAATTACGTTAATTCATCATAAACAATGAAAACTATATAATGTACTGAATATATATTAGTGGATGTATTTAATTATAGTATAATAGGAATTTCAGCATTCCATCTTAATTTCCCCCTTTCATCTCATATAATTTTCAAAACATTTCCACCTAGTCTACATTTTATAGTTACAATTTTGAAAAATGTTAGTTGATTATCAAATTTAACTTGTCTCCAAGGAACTACTAGAGAAAGTAAGGCAAAACATTATGAGGAAAGTAAGGGGGAAATATGTAATGTTTGAAGGAGGTTCCTCTATGGGAGGTTTAGTGAAATTTTTGATGTTACTATTTGGTGTCGTATTTCTTCTTTCCTAGAGTAGCATTGACTACTAAGCCTAGAAACCATCGATACAAATACTTGATCACCTCAATTTGTTACATTTCCTCAATTTGTTTAAATCCTTCCAATTTGACACAAAATATATGGAACTAACCTACCATTTTAACACATAACCTTAATAATCTATGATAATGCCCCAGTATTTATACCTAGCACATTAATATCTACCATAAATTGATTTGCCTAAAATTAATCAAATAAATCTAGATTCTCTCTAGATATTTGATTAAATTGGGTGAGCAAAGTGAAATGAAATTTAACCATGATCATTTTTTCATCTTTAGATCCTAAATTTTATGGTTGTATGGCCATATTTACATTTTTTTGTGTAAAATATAATAAAAAATTTAAGAGACAAATTAAAGGTAGAATTTTAAAAAAACTATAAAAAATTATAAAGGATTGTAATAAACATATATATTTTTATCTATTATTTCCTTTTTATACTATGAATTATATCTACATTGAATGGTAATATTAAATAAATAACCATCATATTAAAATTAATTATGGGGAGGGTTGAACATCATATTTAGGCCATGTTAATCACCATAAAATTAACAATAAGAAAGAGAAATAATTAACCATCATGAAAAATGGAGATGACTCCAAATTATTGAATAATATCTATTTTGACATAAATTTTATACCATCTGATAATCATAGAATTGGAATTAAGTGGAACCACAAATGGAATTTAATTTGGTTTAGAAGATGTGCTCATATTCAATACAAAAATAAATCCTATAAGTAGTGTTTTTTTGGATTGAATACCATTTTTGTTTGTTGTTTTAAGGCTTATGGGAGACACATTAACTATAGATCTGAACATCTTTTACCAATTGCCACACACTTATAGTTTTAGATTCACATGATCCAAGGAGTAAATGCAATTACTATGATCACAAGAATAAAAAATTAATTACTTTCATTCTAATTATACATGATTTGGTGAGCAGGTTTTTAATGCCATGACCATAGTTAATTCAACAATAAATTAGAATATTTTTAATGTTGTGATTGTAGTTAAATCAATGGTGAAAAATGATATTTTTAATGTCATGACCATAGTTAAATCAAAGTTAAATCAATATAATTTTTTTCATGTTTTCATTCTTAATTTCTAAAGTTTGTTATGTTTTTTTGGTTTTGTGTATCTCCTTGATGACATGACTAGCAATGCATTGAAGGAAAAAAAACAAGGTAAATATTAATGATATGTGATTATATTTTGTATTGTAAGGTAGTATGATGGGATTTATTATTACATTAATATTATTCTATCACCTTTTTTACTTTATTGATTATTTTTATTTATACCCATGTTTGGTCATAGTTAAAGGGAAAACTAATTATTTTCTTGTCAACTTTAAACCCCTCCCCAACACACACCTGTGTGTGTGTGTGTGTGTGTGTGTGTGTGTGTGTGTGTGTGTGTGTGTGTGTGTGTGTGTGTGTGTGTGTGTGTGTGTGTGTGTACGTGCGTGCGTGTGCGTGTGCGCGTGTGCGTGTGCGTGTGTGTCTATCTGTGTCTGTGTGTGTGTGTGTCTATGTGTGTGTGTGTGTGTGTGTGTGTGTGTGTGTGTGTGTGTGTGTGTGTGTGTGTGTGTGTTTGTGTGTGTGTGTGCATGCGTGTGCACATGCATGCATGTGTGTGTGTGTGTGCACATGTGCATGCACATGTACATGTATGCATGTGTGTGTGTGTGCATGTGTGTATGAAAACATACATGTATGCATGTGTGTGTGTGCGTGTGTGTGTGTGTGTGTGTGTGTGTGTGTGTGTGTGTGTGTGTGTGTGTGTGTGTGTGTGTGTGTGTGTGTGTGTGTTTGTGTGTGTGTGTACGTGTGTGTGTGTGTGTGTGTGTGTGTGTTTGTGTGTGTGTGTGTGTGTGTGTGTGTGTGTGTGTACGTGTGTGTGTGTGTGTGTGTGCATCTGTGTGTGTGTGTGTGTGTGTGTGTGTGTGTGTGTGTGTGTGTGTGTGTGTGTGTGTGTGTGTGTGTGTGTGTGTGTGTGTGTGTGTGTGTGTGTGTGTGTGTGTGTGTAAATGAGTTGGTATTTTCTTCAATTATTTTTGTTAAATATTTTTCATGACTTTTATATTCTTTCTTGATTAGCATACATGTCTACTATGATGTATACAACTACATCATCAAATGGTTCATTTTTTTATTATACCAAACTATTAAATGTCCATAGTTTGTTTCAAACCTTCCATTTTAGTAAAAATAATGTTGTTTTACTTATATTTAAATTATATATTAATATTATTCAATTTATTTACAAGGTCTAAATTTGGATTTGCATATCCTTGATGGAATGACAGGGAAGGCATTCGATAAAATAGACTAGGTTAATCTTAACTATGGTTATATTTTATATTTCATGTGGCAAGTTATCTCTAAACATTAACATTATCCTACCACCTTTTTATAGAACTAACTTTTATTATATAAACCCATGTTTGACCACATTTTTAGAATAAATGGAAAC
Organism: Torreya grandis; assembly: GCA_037957365.1. NCBI lineage: Eukaryota > Viridiplantae > Streptophyta > Pinopsida > Cupressales > Taxaceae > Torreya > Torreya grandis. The sequence continues at coordinate 170,400 of JARHVA010008574.1, read as the reverse complement.
CTAATTTTTTCCCCATCAAATTTAAGCCAACCATGTGTGTGTGAAAATGCCATTTATTTAAGGTATTAAATTTGTCAAATAGTTAACATGACCTATGTATGTTTTTAAAATTAACATAAATTTATACCAAGGCCTACATAAATACATTATTATATTATCCTAATTTTGATTATGCCCTAATGAATGTCCATAGCTTCTTCCAAACCTCCCATTTTAGTACAACTCACGTTTTGGTATTTTTTCTTGGATTTACATTTTACAAGTAACATTATTAAAGTTTACAATAATATCCAAGATTATATTTACATATCTCCTTGATTAAATGACCAAGAAGGCATTGGAAAAAGTAGAACATGTTAATCCTAACTATGGTTGTGTTTTGTATTTTAGGTTATGTGAT